>JADKXX010005361.1:0-45396 GCA_017310255.1 Butorides virescens | reverse complement strand
GCAGGGCTGGCCTCCCCCCGTGCCAGCTCTGGGGCAGATGTGCCCCAGCTGCTGCACAGCAGATTGGGCACCGACTGCGGTGTCCGGCCACATCTGAGCCGCTGGCTGGGGGGCAGAGCTGGCAGGGGCCAGAGGCGCGGGGACAGCGGCCGTGCGATGCCATCCGCAGGGGGCCAGCGGGCCCCCCACCCCACGCTGCTGCCGTGGCCCAGACACAAAGCAAATGGGATTTGGTGCCTGGGGAGGCATCGCGGGGCAGGAGGCAGCCGGAGGCTCCCGCCCGCCCTTGCCGCTGCTCTCTGCCACGGCGCTGGTAGCAGATGCCGATGCTGCTGGAGCGGAAAGCCAGTCCCTCCCCTCTCATTCCTTTTTTTCCTTTTTTCTTTCTTTTTTTCTCCCCCCCCCCACCCCTCCCCGGCTGATCTTAAAAAAAGCCCGGGCGGTTTGGGCTTTGTGAAACCCAAATGCCTTTTGCAGCATCAAGCCCGGATCCCATAAGTAATATCCCAGCGTTCGAGAATAAGACAGTATATGAAGTAGACAGGGAGCTATAAAGACGCTTTAAAAGGGGCAATAAAAGTTTTGGGTTTCATATCGTCTTACCAAAGAAGAGAATAACAGAGAAGCAGGAAATTTCAGTAGCAGACATGACAAAGGTCACAGCACTCAGACTGCACCTTAGACAAAAACACCTACTCTTATGAAAACAGCAAGAATTTTTGGCAGGAGCTCAAGAGCTCTTACAGGCAAAGCTCTCGGCAGCGCTAAAAGGTTACAAGAGACTGTTTTGTCTACGTTGCTGTAAATGTTTATAATATTTCCCTGCATTTATATCGCGGGGGATATCCTGCCCCTGCGATACTGGATCAGCCCATGCACCTTCCTCCTGGCTGTTAGGGTGCCCGGTCCCACCGCAGTGGGTGCTGCCGCCGGCGGGGGGGCTGATGCTGCGGCGGGGACCCTGGGGACATGCCCGACATGCCCGGCTGGGTTTCGGCCCCAAGCGTGGGTGCTGGTCCCACACTGGGTGCTCAGGGATGGATGGTTTGCCCAGTTGGAGCAGCACCCTGGGGCATCAGTAGGGAGAGGGGGGAAAAAGTAACCTTGCCTGGGATTTTATTGTATGCAATACACTTTTGGGTTTTTTTTTTTTTTGGTGTAACACCTGGGTGCATGGCAGGTGGGAGCAGGAGCTTGCAGTGGATCAGCTGGGCCTTAGCTAACGTGCCCTCCTCGTTTGCCCGGGGTTTGCCAAGCTTTTTTCCCTCCTGCTCAGCCACGCTACGGCATCGCAGCTCCCCAGCGCCTCTGCTCCCAGCGCTTCACCCGCCCAAGGCTCTCCCCATGCCCACGCTGCCTGTGAACTGCCAGGGCTTGCTGTGGGGTTACGTGGGTCACCCCAGCCCAGGAGGGGCCAAACTGTCACTAAATGAGTTGCGGGGGGATCAGGTGCCTCTGCTCAGCAGCCGCAGCAAGCAGCAAAAGGGGGTGCGGAGGGACGGAGGCTGCCAGCACTGCTGGTCAGGCTGCTGGGGAGGGGCAGCGTTCAGTATTTGTACGGGGGTAATGCACACCCAGAGGGGTGCTTGGGGTGGCTCAGTGAGAGCCAGAATGGCCCCGGCCATGGGACACCCATGTGGGTGACCCCTTGGGAAGTGCCTGTGCGCCCTCGGAGCCAGCTCTTGCATATGGTGCCAAGCTGCTTCTTGCACTCAGGTCTGAATTAGGAGTCAAAGCACTTGGGATTGTTTTTTGGGGATGCCCTGAGCAGTCCTCTGTGGCAAAGTACTCCAGTAGCATACAAGCAATGAGGAAAAGTGTTGCATGCAAACCCTCAGAGCATCTTGTAAAACATCCCAGGGGCTGGATGCTCCGAAAGACCTGGTGGGCCATGTTGGTTTAGGTGCTGGTGAGCCCTTTGAAAACTCATCGCTCGTGATGCCTCTGCATGCAGCTGCATCAGCTGTGCCACCGCTTGCCAGTGACTCTTGGATGCTCGGGGGTTCATAATTCATTTATATTTTTGTTGGACGCTCATTCAGTTTTGGTTGTTGCCCCGTTGCAGGAAGTTGCTCTGATGAATGACCAGGGTGGATTTCTCTTCCAGAGGAACTCAGGCTTAATGTGGGCTTTCTGTGGACATCACTGTATATCAATACTGCTCTAATTGTCCATGACATATAGTCTTGGCGTTTTTCCCAGACAGTCTAAATAAATCATACACTTCTGCTATAGTAAATAGTCTGTTAGAGGAGATGTTATAGGCTTACAGCCCTCCCCCTCCCTCCAGGAGCTTCTTTTCTCTCTGCCTCTAATTTTCCATGTACTTTCCATACTAATGAGGCTCTCCGCAAGCGCACCTGCTGCAAGGACAAAGTGCCCAATGTTGCAGCTCCCTGCAGGCCAGGGGGGGGTTTGGGCAGGGGAGGGGGTGGCTGTGCCCCGAGCTCCGCTTTGGGGCTGGCATCTGCCCTTGACTGAGCAGAGCTGAGCTGGAAAGTTTTTTGCGCGGCTTAGGGAACACTGACACTGCACACTTGCAAAGTTTTTGTTTGGACTTATTATTTACATCAAGAGAATGCATAAATAAAATAGTCAATATCTCACAAAAATACAGGTTCTGTTAACTGAGCGTTGCAAACGGAGCCCCGTGTGCTCCGACTGGGTGAACTCCCGTGGAGGGGACAACTCGGGTCCTCCTGGGCTGGTGCAGGTGACAGCCCGGGCGGTGACGTGGCCCAAGAGTGGCAAGGGGCTCCTGAGGGTTGCAGCCCAGAGAAGTGCTTCTCCAGGGAGAAGGACGGGTATGTAGCAAAATGCAAGCGCAACCTCTGCTAGGGCTGATGGTGGAAAAGTGAAGACCCCAGGGAAGAAAAGCCCGGGGGCATGCCCAGAGCTGGTGGGAAAAGATGCCCATGTCCCCGAGGAAAATGCAGTGGGCAGGCATTTTGCTTTTGGCTGCACCCCTCCATCGCCCCAGGAGCAGAAAAGCAAGCGCCCCGCTGGCCCGGGCGGCTCAGACGCAGCAGCAGAGCGTGGAGCAGTCCAGCCTGGCGGGGGTCCCGGCGCTCCCGGCCTTCTTGTTCTCCTTGGGCAGCAGCAGCACAAAGGCCATGGCCAAGGCGCAGTGGTAGAAGCTGTGCACGTAGGTGTAATCCCACTCCTGCAAGCGGGGAGAGCGTTAGCGAGAGAGCTGCCGGGGCCGCGGTGCCGGGGGGCTCCGCGTTAGGTGCAAAACATTAGGTTTCTACAAGTAGCCAAAAGGAAAGGAATAAAAAAAAAAAAATTCCTGAGCCTTCTGCCTCTTTTTGCTGTCAGAGAAGAAAGGATTTCCAGCCTTAAAAAAAAAAAAAAAAAAAAGGCAAAGTGGATTTAACACATTCCAATTTGCACATTTCCCAATTCTTGAATGAAGTGTTTCATTACCCCGCAAAGGACGCGGCGGCGAGGCCGGGGCGCGGGGGGAGGCGGTTTCTGCTAAGTGACATTTTTATGTTCTGCTAGAATTTGCAATTACTAAATGCTTTGAAAAATAATCCTTGGGGATGACTGTGAGGTTGTATCTAGCAGCTCCCAATGCACAGAGCAGCCGTAACGGCGGGGCTGAGCGCAGGCGTGACCGGCAGCTGTGTCGGGGGGTTATCGCCTTCCCCGCGCGGGACAGACGGACCCTTTTGCGCAGGACGGGCGGACTGGCCAGCGGCGAGAGCAAAAGGTTATAAACACGAGATCGAGTGCCCCTGGGAGTCAACTGCGCGTCTTTTCTTTGGCGTGAGCCAGCTTTGGATCCGGCTGTGCCTGGGTCGTATCCAGTCCCTGCCGTGGCTCCGTGAGGTGTCCTTAAGTCACCCGTGCCCGGTTTCCAAAAAAACCCCGCTCGCATTTGACAAAACCATTTTTGAGGTGGAAGAAAGCGTGGTCCATGTCCTTGCAGCTTGCAATGGGGGGAAGAGAGAGTGAGCATCACCCTGCGTGTCACCTGCTGTCACATCTGTCCCTGCCCGCAGCGCAGTTAAGGGGCTGGGGGACGGGGACAAGCAGGGAGGGAGCCTCCTCTCTGCCATCAGACCCTGGCACGCCACCCCCGGAGACCCGCGCCTGAGCTGGATTTTGTCCAAGACTGGATGCAGCCCAGCGGTGCGAAGGGGGAGGTCTCCTACCCCGGTAACATCCTTTACACCTTGTAAAGTCAGGGTGATTGAGTGTGCAAACAGGTACCTCAAAGAAGAACCTCAGCATCAGTGCTAACGCCCCAAAACAGAAGCCAGGACCGATCTGTTGGGTGTAGACGCTCTTGTCTGGATAGAGCCCTTTCTTCTCTTTCATCTTTTGTAGCTGGAAGGGAAAAAAAGTGCACATCAAGTGTATGCACCCAGATTTAGCTGGCTGCTCCTCATCCGAAATATCCTGAAATCAAACCAGGCAAAGCCCACAGACCGGCAGGGTCAGCCCGCCCGGGGGAAGCACCCCTGCCCGCGTGCTGCCAGGGGTCCTGATCGGAGTGCCGTTTGCTTTAACACTCAGCCCCAAATCCAGCTCAGGAAGCGTGTGCCCTCGCAAACCCAGTCTCTGGGAGAGCGAATCCCAGCACAGCACCCTCAGGATGGGGGATGCACAGTAGTCCCGTGCCTCCATCTCCTCCTTGCCCATTCCCTCCCCATCATGGCTTTTAGTTGCCGGCCGGGCGGTAGCCGGGGCTTAGTGACAATCTGTAGCTGGGACTTTTATCACGGTATTTCCATGATGCTCGGCAGCATCTTCCTGCAATTTTTACCCCATTGAATCCTTCTCCTTTCCCTTTTGTGGCCATGCCCGCTCCTGCCAATGGCTCTGCCCCCTGTGCTGCCCCCCAAGGGCCGCAGCCTCTGCCGTGCGTGGGGGACACGCTGCAGCACGGTGCCCGACTGTCCCAGCCGCTGCCAGCCAGATTCAGGCAGACCTACAGGCAGATTCCTTCCCACTTTATCACTGCATTTTATGCACATCTTCCACCAGCTCCAGGGCAGTTTACCAGACCGCTCTGCCTCTAAGTAGCTGTAAAAGCTCCATAAATACGTTCCTCCTGATTCGAAACGCAGGGACGGGAGATGTGGTAGATTGCTCAGACCGATCGAATCTGGCGTTTATCACAAAAGCTGTTTGCTGTCTGCCTGCTTTCTGCTCGGGTTGAAGGAGAAGCGCTGTTTAATCACCATGATGGCCTGAGCTGCAAGAGCTGGACCTCGAGGAGGAAACTGCTGGCGCAGGTTGGACCCCTCCGTGCACGGCTCAGCCCCTTCCCCGCCGCGAGCATCCGGCAAAGCCCCGGCGCGGTGCCCTTCCCTACGTACCCATTTCACGGTTATCGCCAGGACGGCCGTCCCGATGGGTCCTGAGTAGACACCGTAGCCCCAGCGGTCATGGTAGATCCTCACGGCGATGGTGAGGACACCAAACATGACGAAGGTCGATCTCTTCGGCTCATCAAACTCTGCCAGGGCTGCGCGGCACCGAGCACAGGGAGCGTCAGCTTACCCACCCCCTTCCTCGGCAGCTCCCCAAAAGCCTTGCTGGGGTCTGTCCCACCTGCCCTGGGGACCCTCAACATTGCATCCCGGTCCGGTTTGCCCTTCGTATGCCTCACAGTTGGGGAAACTGAGGCACGCGGGGGCAAAGCAAACTGTCCCAAGGTGTCGGACCGGTAGGTCTGGGAGCTGATTTTAGAGGTCTTACAGTCAGTGTTGTGTGTGGAAGGTAAAGGAGATATCCCAGCCGTATTCCCCTTTCCTGCCACGAGCCAGAAGTCGGAGGTGATTGCAAAGATGCTGGCACCCAGTGAGCTGCCATCAGCACTTGGGTTCATGCTACGTCTCCAACCCTCCCAAACTTGCCGGCTCATTTCAACGCAGCCTCCACCACCCCACTCCAGTAGGACCACACTTACTGGTGTGATGGAGACCGGGCTGCCCGGCCGTGCCGGCACCTGCCTGAGGTTTGCAAGCTAGAAGTCGCCAGTGCGAGTAAATTATTAGAGGCTTTTGTTTAGCACAGAATGGGGTAATAACTGATAAAAGTTATGGATCCCAGTGGGCTCCATGCTTTTCCAGCTCGCACAGCTGTGTTATGGCTGTCCTGGATTTGCATTCCGGGAAGCGTGCCCGAGGGCCTGTGTCCGCACATGTGCGCTCGGGCTTTACAAGCCACAGCGAGAGGCTTCCCTGGGCTTCAGTCACCACACCTTCCATGTCCTTGGATCGTGGTTTTATAGGGAGTTTGGCTAAGGGATAATGTCCGCATTTTAATCTCTGTTGTTTCCCTGCGGGTCAATATTTTAAACATCGTAGTCCGGGATTTGTAATTTTTTTTTTTTTTGCAAGGTTTTTGAATGCAGTAATGAAGCAATCAAGTTGAATTTTGCTGCAAGGAGCCAAAGTGTCTGGACTGGCTCTGACCTACCCTGACACTGCTGCTATCTGCTGAAAATGCCCTTCGGAGGCGATTTGCCCCATTGCCTTTTTAGCCGAGCAAAGAGAGCACTGAATGCCATGGACAGCATGGGAGCCCACCTTGGGACTCACGCCTTGGGGGAACAGAGCCATTTCCCGGGTTAATATTTCCCCCGCTCATTTTTCCCCCCGCATGGAAGATTTATCCCACTGCATGCCCTGGAAGGGGGATGCTGCTGTCTACCCTGCTCGGCGGTGAAGGGAGGAGGGATGGACCTGCTGCCCCGCGGCTCCTGCTGGGCTCAGGGGCTTGCAGGAGCCCCCCCATCCCAGCCAGAGGTCCTGCACCATCCCTGGAGCCCCGAGGGGCAGAAGGGAAAGTCCTGGGAGAGTCTGGGGGCTGTGCAGGAGCGTGGGGACCCCAGCTCAGCACCAGGAGGGCTGGGGACCCTGCCTGGCCGGAGCGGGGACTGGGTGTGCGGCTGCTAGAGATGGTCTGAACCTGCTGAGCGAAGCCTTTGCTGTTGGAAAGTGACTGTCCCCCATCTCCCTCCTCACCCTGCCCTCCTCCCCTCTCAGAAATACGTCCTTCCAAAAAACATGCTGACATAAAACGGGAAAATAAGAGGTTTGAAGTTTTCATCCTTCTTTAGTTCTGTCGTAATTTTTTTTTCGTTTCTATTATACCTTGTTTCAGTGGCAAATGAGGAACCAATGAGAAAAAAAAGAAAGTGAAGGGAGTGTGGGAAAAGGATAACTGATTAATAGGGCAAGGGCCAGGATTGCTAATAAAAAGGAAGTGAAATGTATTTCTGCTTTTTTGAAGCAGATCTAATATTTCCCGTCAGCCCAGACTAGGCTTTTGATAAACTAAGAAGATATTTTTGTTTTGACTAAAGCACTTTGATTTTCATGCTAGCAAGGGAAGTGGCAGATTCTACATTTCTTAATGCCCCCAAGTCAGGACAGGACAAGCTGATGAGCTTGGTATGGGGAAAATGAGGAGAAGTGGGAGATTCCCTGGTATATGAAGTTTCAAACTGAGTCACCTCGTAGCGTTGCCCTGCCTTGAACTAAGGCACAAGGCTGCATCTGTTACTTGCCAATTTGATATAAATAATTCTGCCGTTGTAAGGACAAGCGTAAGAGCTGGTGAAGGCAGAGGAACACCCGCCTACCACAAACACCCGGCGCCAGGGCTCTGTTTGTCTCCATGAGCAAAACCTCTCCAGCCACCACTCAGGACAGTTTCCATGTGTGTCTGGACCCCACTGGGTGCAATGGCTTCCCAAGGCTTGAATGATATAAACACGGATTAAACCGTAGCATGGGCTGACTTCCATAAAAGACAATTTCAGAGCTAAGCCTTGCAGATGGGAGCTCAAAGGCAACAGCGTTTCTGGGGACTTTACCCACTAAGCCTCCCACCGGCCACGCTGGCAAATCCTGCCCGACCTGCGAATGCCGGTGCTCTGTAGGAACCACGGAAAACCGGTGCTTACCCATCAGGGACACCCAGATGGACAGAGCTGTTCCGTAGATGCTGAAGTATTCCAGGATGTCGTAGCGCATGAAGCACAGCACTGATAAGCCAGGGCCATCACATGCATGGTAAATCTATTAAAAAACCCAACCAAACAAAAGCATTAAGCTAGTTGTCTACCCACAGACCTCTAAAGTAAAATAAAATACTTCTGGTTTTATTGGTTTGAAACAGCCTTTTCATGGCTGCTGAGAGTCTGGCCAGCACGGAACAGGACATACACAGTCTCATATACACCAGGGTCACTGATACGCAGTAATGAATATATTTGAGATATAATGTCACCGATCCCAATTGCAAATTGCCTGAGAATCAGCGTTCCTCTCTCTTAGCACAAATTATTTGTGGACGAGCTTTAATTTGCCTCTTGGTCTGTGCCAGAATTTGCAATATGATGACCAAGCTGCTTCAAGCTGGGCCCCAGGCGGTGCGGGGACGTCCTCTCCAGCAGAAGGAGGACGCTGAGGTTATGGTTCTGATTGCGAAAGATTCTTGTAAAACAATTCAGAATGAGCGTCCTGATGAAATGTGTATCGACGCCAGGTCACCGTCCAGGCTAACTAGAGTTTATATGGCCAGAGTCGGAATACTGGGGAATTCACTCATTAGTGCATTCCCTGAAAAGCTGCTGGTTCCTGCCCATTAGCTCATTGATTAGGTTATTTGCAAAAAAAACCCAAAAACCAGCCATTGTCAGGCAACACAAATGCAAACCAAGCCAAGAGAAATTTTCCAGTGCAATCAGAGGAATGCTCCCAGTGTTTGCCTGGCGCTCGCCTTTTCCTCCAAGCACTCAGCCCTGCGAGTTTTCTAGTGGTAGCACACCACAGATTCGCTGTTTCCGAAGAAGTCCCTTCACCGCTTGGCAAGGATGCCTTTGGAACGATCCTCGCCGTCATGGCCCGGCAGGGATGCTGATATTATTTATAATGGGAATTGCTGCAAGTCCTTTGGCTGGCTGCGGTTTCTAGAAAAGATTGCACCAAGGCCATAATTCTTTTCTCTGCTTGAGATGGGGTTCGAGGAGTCCGGAGACAGGGGGGAAGAAAGGGTGGAAGACAAAGAGTGTGTTTCTGGCCGGCGTCGCAGCACTTGTCTGCGATGGACATATGCTTTCACTGCTCTGATGAGGTCTCCCGGGGGAGGAGGAGTGGGATGCTACAAGAAAGGCAACGGGAGCAGCTGCTGCCCTTCCTACCCCCCCGGCCACGCTGGCAGCTGCCTTCCCTTCCCCATGCACAGATATTTTGCCTCTTCAATCTCTTCGCCGAGGACCTGTTCCACCTCCCCTCGAAACACGTGCCAATTTTCCTATTGACTTCTTGGGGAGGTGGAGCAGACACAAAACCGGTGCAAAATGAAATTGTAGATGTCTGGCTTCCCCGGGGAGCTGCGGGGGGGCGCTCGGTTGGGACGCTTTTATTAACTAGTCCTGTAGTTTTTATGGAACTGGCAGAATTTCTCCCCCTGCATTGTGCTTTAATTGGAAGCTTAAATGGTGGATCCTTAGGAAGAAGAGACTGGCCTGGTTCAGAGCCCAGCTTTACCCTCGGTGCTGCTGTGGAAGAGTTTTTCACACTGGGAAGGTCCTTTATCTACTCCCTGCCTCAGTTTCTCTGCCTCCGTGAAAGGGATGTGACAACCCTCCTGAGATGCCTTGAGATGGGTGGGGAGAAGAGGCAAATGCAATATTGGTTGGGTTGCTGGGCTATTTCCTTCATATTCTTTAGCAGAGCATTGCCATGGGGATAAAAAGGAGATTTTTTTTTTTTTTCCAATGGGAATGCTGCTTTAGGTGCTCAGCCCCTGTGCGTACGGAGGCACTGAGCAGAGGTACAAAGCACCGGGAGCGGGAATATCAACCCTTTTGTGTACGTACAGACAAATGATTCTCTCCACTCGTTATTCCCACGCAAGGGAAGGCAGGGTCACCCTGAGCCTGGTGAGAGACACGTTTTCAAACCGCTCTGCCAGGGTGGAGGGGTGAAAATTATTTTTCTTGATAGCTCAGCAGAATATTTTAGTCTTTCCCAGTGCAGAAACTCCCCTGACTCCAGCGCTGCTCCCACCACCAGTTCACAATTGCAAAATCAATAATTCGACTACGTGCTTTTGGCTCCAACGACAGAGGCATAGCAAGAGACTGGATACAATTTAAACCCCAAATTCAGCATGGCCACTTACCAGCTGTAAAACAAAGAGAAAAACCAGCTCCAAAACACTGCGAATGACCCAAGTCCCTTTGCACCCAGACCTTCTCCCTAACCTCACAACCGTAAAACACCGTTAAATCTGTGTAAGGCCACCCCTTCGGACATCTTGGACTGAAGAACCAGCTACTCAGCACCGCAGACGGTGGGAAATAACTGAAAATGGATATTCTGGGATCACGCTTGCTGCGGCTGGGCGAGATCCAGCCCCCCCCCTCTCAGCAGAGACCCGATGCAGCAGCATTTGGGGGGGGGTGAAACACGCGGTGGGGGGGACGGGGACATCTTACCGCCACGAAGAACATGGTGAAGAAGTAGACCATGGCTTCCATGTGGAAGCGCCGCTTGGCTGCGATGCTGATGGTGGGGAGGAAGACCAAGGTGCTGATGGTGGGTAGAAGGAGCTTGGCCACCAGCGAACCCATGGGTGCCTCGTGGGCCAGCGGCTCCCAGGGACGGGGTCTCTGCGAGCTGGATGGAGATGGCGGAGAAAACAGCCGTGGCAAGTGTGCTTTAAAATTTAAATGCCCTGCGTGGCCGGGCGGGCTGCGGGCAGGGAACAGCTGCCGCCGCCGCCCCCTGCGCTCCTGTCGCTCCCCAACAGCGAAATTCTTGACGCAGCCGGCGGCTCCCAGCAGCAGATGCTCCGTGCCCCCGATATCGCCCCGGGTGTTTCTGAAGGAGCGAAGGGGAATGTTGTCCTCGCACGCCTTGGGCTGGGGGTCGGATCCGGGCGCACAGCGGGTGAGGGCTGTGGGTTTGCTTGCTCCCCACGCAGACACCCCACCACCTCTGCATCCCGCTGCCCCCACGCCGAGCCTGGGTCAGTGCGGCTGGAGCAGCCCGGCAGGGAAAAACCATCCTCTGCCCCACGCCGGCACGAAGTAGGGAAGAACAGGTACGTGACAGGTACCAGGGGTTTTTATAACGGTGGGACGTGTCCTGCTACCTTTGCTGTACCTGAGAAATAGACACCAAGCTCCAAATCTGCCTTGTATTTCCCCCCGAGGCCATACCTGGAGCGGGTGGCCATGCTCTAGGGGAGCACAGGCACCGGGGAGCAGTGTCAACGCCTGCTACGTGTGCCTCCGTGCCCTCCTCTGCGCTCGGGTAGAGTTAAGTGCACAAAGTTTCTCTACACTCGGGCTTTGCAGAGTGGAGACCTCCAGGAGATCTGTCTGAAATTCAGGAGCCGAGCCTCTCCGGGCTGGAGGAATTTGAGCAGATCATCGTGCGGTGCAGAAAAGCTGGAGGAAAGGAGACCAAAAGCCAAGCAGCGTTCGGGCTGCTAATCCACTCAGTGGCTTCTCTCTTTTATTCTGATTTTTTATTATATCACTGCTGCTCCCCTCCTGGGTTAATATCTTTCCCTTGGAGCCTTGCAGGGATTCTCGTCATCTTTTGGGTACAGCTGTTCCCGGGACGCAGGGAGCAGGAATGCTGTGCTTGAGCAACCGCCTCTGTGGCTGCGGGTTTGGGGAGGAGGCTGCGGGCTGCGAGAGGAGCCACCATTCCTGAGGCCGATAGGACAGGCTCGCCTGGCCCCTGGGAGGGGGTCCGGTGGAAAGGCAGGCACGCACAGATTAAAAATGCTCTTTAAACCACTCTAGCCAAGTTGGAAAGGGCTCCAGGAGGGGGAGCGCAGGGGCGTTGCGTGTGCGGTGGGAATGGCACGGCAGCATTAAAGCACTGACCTAAGAGAGGGGTGCTGAGCTGGGCACGGCTGAGATGAGCTGCGTAGGGCTCCTGGTTTTAGCTGGTATTGCTAAATACCATCCCTGTTCCCTGGCCGGTTGCAGGCAGCATCCCTCCATAGAGCGCGGGGGCTCCATGCTGCCCACACCACGTCTCCAGCCGCCCTCCTGCCTGGACAAGCCCTAAACTTACCACAAACCCCTGGAAAATTTAATCTCTACCAATAAATTCAACAAGGGCAAATGTCGAGTGCTGCACCTGGGGAGGCTGAACCCCATGCACCAGTACAGGCTGGGGGCTGACCTGCTGGAAAGCAGCTCTGCCCAGAGGGACCTGGGAGTCCTGGTGGACGCCAAGCTGACCATGAGCCAGCAGGGTGCCCTGGTTGCCAAGAAGGCCAAGGGCATCCTGGGGTGCATTAAGAGGAGCGTGGCCAGCAGGGCGAGGGAGGTTCTCCTCCCCCTCTACTCTGCCCTGGGGAGACCCCACCTGGAGCACTGGGTCCAGTTCTGGGCTCCCCAGTTCAAGAAAGATGAGGAACTCCTGGAGAGAGTTCAGAGGAGAGCAACAAGGATGATAAAGGGACTGGAGCATCTCCCCTAGGAGGAAAGGCTGAGGGAGCTGGGCTTGTTCAGCCTGGAGAAGAGAAGGCTGAGAGGGGACCTCATCAATACATACAAATATCTTAAGGGTGGAAGTCATGAGGACGGAGCCAGACTCTTTGCAGTGGTGTCCAGCGCCAGGACAAGGGGCAATGGTCACAAACTGAAACATAAGACGTTTCAGTTAAATATGAGGAAAAACAACTTTACTTTGAGGGTGATAGAGCACTGGCACAGGCTGCCCAGGGGGGCTGTGGAGTCTCCTTCTCTGGAGATATTCAAAGCCCTCCTGGATGAAGTCCTGTGTAGCATGCTCTAGGAGAACCTGCTTTAGCAGGGGGGTTGGACTGGGTGATCTCCCGAGGTCCCTTCCAACCCTTGCGATTCTGTGATTCTGTGATGAATAGTGAAAAATTCTAGTGTCCCTATTTACAGTGAAAATTAATCCCTCCAAGCCAGCACATCAATACCCTGCTTCTCCCCAGGCATCCAGCCCTGAGCGGGAAGCGGAGCTGAGCACCGGCTCACCCTGAAGTACCCTGTTGTTTTTCTGTGCCGTATCCTCAGATGTATCCGTTATTCCATGTTATTCTTGCAGGAGCTGCTTGGACCGAGGAAGACGCTCGGGGCTGCTGAGTGCTGCCCGGCAGGGCCTGTCTCCAGGAGGGTTTGAAGTGGGGTTGGGGTTAGCTAGTTGCACAAACTGCTCCGCGTTCCTGGCGAAGAAAACCGTGTCCGCCCTGCTTTTGTGGCCTCGGTTGGTGTCAGCAGAGGTGAAAATACAGCTCAAAACCTGTTGGTGCAGACAAACTTTCCCATCTGGGTGCAAAGCAGCCCCCCTCGCCCTCATGGGACCATTTGCAAGGACATGGCAGTTGTGCAACAAGCCACCATTTGCAAGGCCATGCAAGGGTGGTGGTTGTGCAACAAGCCAGAAGGCATTGGTTGAAAAATATGATCAAGCAGGTGGTAAATGCATCCCCCTCGCCCCCATCCTTTGCCCAAAATCTAGCTGGAGCCCACTGGAAAGGAAACCTCGTTGGCTGCTGGATGCAGGGAGCGCCAGCCATGGCAAGCAGTGGCTCCCCCGGGCAGGGAAGTGTTGGAGCTCTCAGGAGCAAGAAAACATTCCACAGGTTGTTGGCTTTTTTTTTTTTTTTTTTTTTTTTTTTTTCTCCCAGCTGCACGCCCTGGGCTGGCGTTTGGTTCGCAGCCAGCGCTGTAGGCATAGAGGAAAAAAATAAAAAAAACCCCCACACCGGTTTGCACACGTGTTCCAGCTATTATTGAAAAAGAGACCCCAAAGTAAACGGCGAGGCAAGGGGCAGGCAGGTGGCGAGCTCCTGTCGGGAGCTGCTGCTTAAAAGGTCTTTGTTCGGGCTGCAAACAAACCGCAGTGCTAGACGTGGGCTTTGCAAAGCTTCCCGGGAAGGAACCCAAATAACAAAGGGCCGGGACTTTGTTCCTTCTTTCCTAAACAGGTAGGAAATGTAGAAAGAGCAAATTTTAGCTCCTGCATTTAAGTACTTCTGGAAAGCGAGTTTTAAATCTACATTCCACAGGGCTAATTTTGTGTGGACCGAAGTGCACGCAGGAACGGTGATATATATGGCTGAAAACTGGTTCCCAGATGCCAAAACCAGGTTCTGGTATGCTGTCCTGGATCCTTCCAGGGTAACATTAACCATGGCTTTCTGTAAGCACTTCTACCCTTTCAACTCAGACAGTTGAAGGAGAGAGACATAGATAGTTTTGGTTTATTTTTAATGTGAGGGTGATAGCTTGGAAGTAGTATATATTGGAACAGAGGAGGAGGGATCTGTGCCAGCTGGGAGTATTGAGAGTTATGTTCTCCTTGGGATAAGTAGAGGATGGTCTTTCATCTGTGCGTGGCGTAGACTCTATCAGAACTGAAACCTGCTTCCATTGCGTGCCCCCAGTTATGGCCAGGTTTGAGATAACGATGATAACCATGCTAAGATGGAGAGCCAAGGTTGCAGCTTCTACGTGGGCTTGCAGTGCTGCAGTGCTGCAGTGCAAGCCCCCGTGTGAGCAGGTACGCGTGGATGGCTGCGCCCATTCAGTCCTTACTGCAAAGTGTCCTCTACCGCTTCCCTAACTTCAGAGTCCAATTTTTCATCTCCCCAACACTTTGACTCGTGCACACTGGACTTTGGGATAACGGTGAAAAGCTGGACGATGGCCTGGTTTTGGCAGGACGATGCGCCAAAGCCGTAGCTCTGGAGCAGCATGGTCAGCCCCGAGGAGCCCTGAGCAATTTGATGAGCACGGCACCATCCAGCTCGCAAAGATTTCTCGTCTTCTTGCTGCTCTGCTTTGGGAATTTGATCAAGAAACTACCTGGCATGGAAGGGCCTGGAGCAAGCGTGGAGCAGCCCATGGGCACAAGCCCTTCCCTGCCCAGCTGGAGCAGGGATGGCTGCAGCATCTGGATAAAAGACCTCTCATTACCTACCGCAGCCTGTGATTGGAGCTGTTCCGTGAGACGCCGGTGTGGGTAGTGCTTTCTGGATAGCTGAAATCCATACGCGGGCCCTGGCACCAGGGAAAAGGAGCCCAATAAACACAGAGCCACCGGCTGTGCCCGAGCCCCTCGCACGGCCGGTGCTGCAGACCCGGCTCTGATCAGCCACGGCTCTCACCCGGTCCCATCCACAGCCCTGCCAAAGCACCTGCATCCTTCTTTTTTTATTAGTGGAATAAATTGCCACTTAAAATATCCATTCTCCATAAGGCCTGGCCCCATTTTAGGCAGCTCTAGCTGAATACTTGCCCTTAAAAATTTCCCCCTTCCCGTCTCCCTGTTGAATAAACTTATTATGCATATTCCTCACAGGTATCCCTCCTTCTTTTTTCCTCGGGATTTTTTGTTGACTCTTCCCTTCTCTTCTACCCTGTTGTAGCCCATTACAAGCACGTCACCGTTAATGGTGAGGGCATCTCTTTTCTTGTCACCAGTTTTCCATTGCTCTTACCCTTCGGGGTGTCCCAGGGCGGCCATCCCGCTGCCAAATTTGGGGAGGCAGTGCAGGGGTTTATTGCTCGTTTCATGGTGTTTAATGGAGGTTGGGTTTTTTTACAGTCACAACTCCTGGAGCCCAGTAACAATGTGAGGGTCTCAGCTCTCACCCTGTTGGTCAAAAATGTCATTTTCTGAAGAGAAAAGCTTGAAGCCGTGATGCTTCAAGGCTCAAAATCCAGAAGGGAATGAAACAAGTCTTAGGGTTTTGGGGAGTCTGACTCATGGTTTCTGAATGCCTGTGGTTGGCAGTGCTGCATAGCTGATGTCCCTCAGCACAATACTGCACAACTTCCATGCGAGCCTCATTCCATCAAAAGAAAAGGCTTTGTACTTTGGGTTTTTAATCTTTGCTTTGCTAGAATTTCATACCGCGCATGACTCATCTGGAAGCTCCTCCAGGTTCTTGCAGGGACGTGTGCTCTTTGGGGACAGGTAAAATTAAAGTCTACCCAGAAAAAAAAAGGCTTTGAACACCACTGAAACTCGGTGGCCATGACCATACCTGGGGTCACTGTGGTCGCTTGCGGCTTTCAAAATGCCCAGAGATACTTTTTAATAGGAATCTGATGGCGAGAGCAGCTTGGTGGCTTTGGCTTGTTCAGTTTGACTCAACGTGTTGCAAATCTCCATGGATGAAACCCTCATGCTAACATGATATAAATCACTGCTATCCGCATTGCATAGAGGCACACAGAGATGAAGTGTCTTGCTCAACACTGCGCCGTAGGTCACTCTGCAAGGGACCGGGACTGTCTCTGAAGGACACTTTTTTTGGTCTCCTCTTGCTTGTTTTAGTTACCCTGTGGTAGGCCATAGCCACAACCCTTGAGAAGGCAGGGCTGGTCGCCAGGGCCTTTTTTTGGGGCTTCGCCACATTTTGATCCCCCTGGCAATGTCCCAGCCATGCAGGGACCTCACCCACTCCGTGGATGGCTTAGATCTGCCCACACCGCTCTGGGCTCGCCTGGAAATAACGTGTGTAGCTGTGCAGAAGTGTTGAACAAATGGGTCACTTCTGGAGGCAGTCTTAAAAAAGAAGAAACGAGTTAGTTGTCTCACCCCCAAGTGAAGACAAAGCTGCTGGAGGGTCCTGGGCCAACAGACGCCAGACCAGGCTCCTGCTCCTCCTCCAGCCTGGCTCTTCGGGATCTGAGCAGACATTTCAGTGGGGCTGGCTATGACCAAGTCATCCTGTCTGCCTTTCTGGCACGAGGTCAGAAAAGGGCTAATTTTGCTGGGAAAGCAAAGCTGGAATGCCACAGCACATGGCTGGGCCATGGCTCTGGTTCCTGTGGTACATCATTCCTGGAGGACCTGCTTTAGGGACGTGCTTGGGGCTTGGTGGTGCTGGGCATCAGCTCTTGTGGGTCCGAGGGCTGGTGCTTGGGTCAGGATGGGAGGGTGTCCTGCGATGGGGAGCGCAGCAAGGGGGTCAACGTGTTGTGCCTGGATCGGAGCCTACCACCGTGCTCTGCTCCCAGGGTCAAGGATGGAGGTATCTCTACCGCAGCAAAGGCTGCCCCGGCAAAGGGATCACCCCAACCCTCCCCAAGCGAGAGAGGGCCTGATCCTGCAAAACAGAGAGCGCCTCCGCTCAGCTGAGCAGCCCCAGCTCCTGCTGAGCAGCAGCAGTGCCCAGCCCAGCACTTTGTTGAACTCATTTCAGCCAAGGAAACTCCTTTCCTCTGCAGGCACTCCTCCGGCCAAACCAGCAGCCAGTCGCCGGCGACTCTCCCCTGGCTGGAGGAGGTTATTTTGGAGTGTCTGTCTCTCCTTTTATTTGCACTCTGAATTATGCACGGCACTGGTTTGGGATGGAAAGCCTGGCAGCTGCCTGCCGGATGGCTGCCGCGTGTCCCTTGGGGAAGCTGCCGGGGTAAGAGCCCACTGGCCCCGAGCCGCTGCAGGGACGGGCATCGCGCCGGCAGCTCCGAGCCTCCTCGGGTGGTGCCAGGGGGGTCAATGCGCAGTGCTGGGACCACCGGACTGCCTTGCCAAAATGCGGGATGTGGGGAGCAGGGCTGGCTCAGGGACCCTTGCCCGAATCCTACATTTCCCTGGGAAAGTCCAACACGAGCCCTCAGCGACCGTCCCTGGGCGGGAAAGCCTCTCGCTGTCCATGCAGGTGCATCTTGTCTCAATTTACTCCAAGCCCAAAAGCAGTAAATAACATCTGCAAATCATTCCTAACGCTTATGCCAAAACCCAGGAGATAAAAAACGCTGTCGTCTGAGCCCGGCCGTCGGTGATTAATGCCGTACCTGCCGGCAGCCTCGGCAGCAGCACCCGCGGCCCCGGGGTTTTGGGGGCAGCACTGACCCCGGGGGGTTTTGGGGTGATGGGAGCAGGGGCTGGTTCAGCCCCACATTGGAGCTGTGGATGAAGCTGGATGGAGGCTCGTGTTTTGGATCTGCTCTCCGGTGCATTTTGTTTTCGGGGCTGTTTTTGCTCCCACCGAGGTGATGGCATCGCTCCTGCTGATTTCACGAGGACGGGCCGGGGCTGCGTAAGCCGCGCTGCTGCAGCCAGGGATAACACTGCGTGATTTATGGGAGCAATCAGTTGCCACTAGGAGCTGGTTAGGAATTTTCCGATGAAACGGGGATTGCGTCAGAAACCGCTGAGTCATCTCAACTGTTTCATAAAAAAAAAAAAAAAAAAAAAGAATTAAAAAACCCCTTTGGCTTTGATGAACTTTTGGTGAAGCACAGAGACCGAATGCGTCTCGCCTGCTGCCGGCTCCCCCAGTGCTTGCCTTGGGGACAGCCTTCCCCCCCGCCCCCCTTTTTCCTTCCCCTCTCGGAGCTCCCCAGCCCTGGGGCATCAACGGGGTGGGGGGGTCACCCAGGGATGGGGTATCCTGGGGTGCAACCTCCTGCCAAACCCCAGGGCTGGCAGGAGTGCTGGGGGGATGCTGGGGCTTGCACAGCCCCAGGTTGTGCTGGCATTTTCAATGTGAAATATTTTGATGCTTTTAAAACCTCTCGTGTTCAGACTTTTCCCTCCTGGTTGTTCCAAAACGGAAAGGGTTTTCTCCTGCGTGTCTCGGGCTGGGATATTTTGAAATGCAGAAGTTGGGTGAACTCAAGTGCTAAATTTTCCCAGTGTCCTGGTCACAGCCAACTGATGGAAAATTGAAAGTTGCAAATCAACCTAGCTGGGTAAATTAAAACAGGCTGGCAGACATTTAGCCAAACAGAAAAGGAGACTTCATTTCCCATGTAAATTTTTTGGGACGGATTCTCTGCTCAGCTTCTCACAGCCATCCCTGGGAGGACTGGGTCCAAACTACCAACTCCAATTCCTGCAGGGTGCTGGGAGCTGTGCAGGGATCTGTGCCCCATGGTGGGGTTGGAGAACGCCCCAAGGCCCTGCAGACAGGAGCTCCTGGCCCGTGGCAAATGGCAACGGGCCTGAACGTTGCCACCAAGGTCCAGGAGCAGCCGGTGGTGATAACCACCATAAGCTGCAGCGATCGCCTTGGGTGCAGAGCCAGTGCTGGGGTGCAGTGTCCCACTGGGAGCACTGGTTTTGCCCTGTGTGGGGCAGGTCTAGAGGGGAAGGAGAAAAGGCTTGGGCTGAAGCATCTTTGGTGCAACGAAGGAAATCTTTCAGGTGGGCTGCTCAAAGCTGCTGGGATGTGACCGCCACGGGTGCAGGGGGGATGCGCTAAGGGATGCATAGGAATGCGCGTCACCGCGTAGGTGAGGTGTCTCACCAATCACATTTTGCACGTGAAGATTGCAGAGAACAGACCGCATATATCTTATATAGGTTACATACGCTGTATAACTGCGTCCGTCTTTACGCCCTAGGCTTTTCTCTCTGACCCACGCAGATCAGATACGATCCGTGCACAGCTGGCACGGAGCCAGGGGGACTGTTCTCATCCAAAATGGCTCTTCACGCCCACCAAGCCCATTTTCTGACCACCACCCAGTCTCCTGCGCGGCAGAAAACTCTTTGGAGCAGCATGACTGACGCCGAGCCCTAAGCAAATGACACCAAAAGCGCAGGAGCGCGGGGCTTTGGTTTATTTTTCAGCAGAAGGGGCAATTAAACCCCTGGCCCAGCGTGCCCAGCCAGCCCTCCCGCACGCCCAGCGCCTGGATGCGGTGCCTAAGGGGGGTACCGGGAGGATTTTGGCCACCTGGCTGCGGGCCGGTGATGCGGAGGTGGGTGGGAGGGGTGGGGGCGGCAGGTACGGACCCCCCGCCCAGCGGGGGGGGGGGGGGGCGGCGGGGCCCCGGGGGGGGGGGGGGGGGGGGGGGGGGGGGGGGGGGGGGGGCAGGCGCTGCGTGTGCCGGGCGGGCGGCGGCGGGGACGCATGCGTGCGGGCTGCCCCCCCTGCGCCCCCCCCGGCCTCGCCGCAGGAAACCGGCTGGCGGGCCGGCGCCGGGGGAGGCGAGGGGTTAACCGGGGTGGGGGCATCCCGGGCCGAGAGGTGTGAATTCCGCCCGCTCCCCCCCCCCCCTTCCCCCCCCCGCCGCTATAAGAGCGGCCGGCGCGGGCTGGGGGGAGCCACTGCGGCTCCTCCTCGCTGGAAGCCCCGGCGCTTTTGGCCGCCCTTTGAAGTCGGAGAGGCAGAAGGAGGGAGGGAGCGTCTGGGACCGCTGCTCCGCGCCGCCGCCGCTGCCGCCCCGGCCCCGGAGCATCGCCCCGCCCGGCCCCGCCGCCTCCAGGTACGGCCCGGCCCGGCCCCGCCGGCCCCTTCCCCGCTCCGAGCCCCGAGCCCCGGCAGCGCTGCCCGGCGCGGCTCCCCCCCCGCCGCCGCTCCCGCATCGCCCTCCCGCCGCTGGGAGGCTGCCACCCCCCCCCCTCCCCGGTACCGGCTCCGCGGTGTCTGTCGGCGACAGCCCTCCCCCTGCTTTAATTTTCCTTCTATTTAACCAGGCAGCTCTGCCCGGCTGTAGGATACGCTCCGAGCGAGCTCCGGTATTGGCTTTGAGTCAGAAGTGTCTGGAAGCCTTAATGAAAACCAAGTGTAAGGCAAGTCTGAGCCACCTGTCCCCGGGATCCCCGGGCAGGCGCCCTGGGCTTCCCATTAATCAATGGATCTGCCTCTTGGAAAGTGTCTTTTGCATGCTGGACCTCTGCCCTGGGGCGATGGCAAAGCGGAGTTGGGGACCTGGAAGCCCTCTGGTAATTTCTCTAAGCCAGATACCAAAGCCGTGCTGGCGTTGCTGGCAATTCTGCGTTTCCAAAAGTGCTACAAAAGCCCTTGCAAGAAGAAAAAGGGGTAGGGAAGAAGCTCTTTATGTTGCAGGTCTGCAGTCCTGCCCCTTCTCCCCAGGAGCAGCACCTCTCCCACCTCCCTATTTCCCAAGGATACTGTCCAGTTACTTTCCAAGGGAATTTAGCTTAGGGGAGATTTTTTTTTTTTTTTCTTTTTCTTACAGACATGAGCTGCTTTGATTGCCTGGACGCATGATTTCCTGAAACCTGCTCCTTTCTGGCTCTTGCAGTGAGGTTCACAATAAAATGTATTGTGGTTTTGAGCTGGGTTTTATTTAAGAAAATGCCATTCTGGGTTGCTCTCTTTCATGAGGCAGATGGAGAAAGATGAAAGGCTGACACTTGGGATACTTCATTTTGTGCTCTTTAATTGTGGGTGGCTTCTTTTCTATAAGAACAGGCTTCTTCCTGGGAATCGGTGGGAATTAGAGTGGGACAAATGAAAAAAGGAAAAATAATGGCTGTTAATCGCATTTTTTTTTGTTGTTTATGAAGCCTTTCATCTCATTCTTCTAGGAGCAATTCTGTAAATGGGGATATTTAAATGCACTGCTTTTGTAGATCTAGGGACACTTCTTGGTACTCGCTGCCTCTTGTGCAACGCCTGTTCAGTGTAAGCCACATTCTCTTCCAAGACAGGTTTGGAGCCTCGGCTCGCACTGGTGGTATCAGGTGCAGCCACTGGGAACCAGTGCAAAGTTGTGGTTTGGAAGTCGGCAACCGAGATGGGATGCGAACCCGTACAGCATTAATGCTTCCGCTAATTAAATATAACTTCAGGATCAAGCCCTTGCAGCCACTGGTGGCTGGTGTCACTTAGCTGGCCGGGAATGCCAAAGAAGACGTGTGCCGTGTAACCCAGGCTGTAAAGCGGCTCCTGCTCTCAACGGCCGGTGGGGCTGGGTGGGAGTTTTGCTTAGCGCAGCGTTTGGTTGCTTTCTAGGATGAAGATATCTAAGTGGAGGTGGAGCAGCATCTCCATCAGTGCGCGATCCCAGCTGAAAGGCACCCTGGCCCTTCTTCTTGTGGGCAACGTTGCCTTTGTGATAGCTCAGGTAAGCACGTCGCCTTGCTTGGGGGGGTGTGGTGGTATCTCTGGGCTTTAAAATGGTGCAGTGTTTGGGACGGGTAACCCCTGGGGCTTGCAGGACACAGTCTGTGCATGCATCAGGTCTCCAGCAAGCGTGAGGATGTGTATGACTTGGCTTAGCTCTGTAGTCTGGGTTTAACCTACGTTGTACCTTCTGTGGCTAAGAGCGTGCACAGATCACTTCCAGGACTCTCAAAGGCCATGCCCTTGGCTGAGCACCACTTCCTTGGTCCCTGCAGTGGTTGGAGCTTCCATTTACTTTGCATGGAATATTATTATCCTTTTCCCAGTAAACACAGAATTAATAGAACTCCCCTACCCAGCAGGTGATTCTGGGTTGGAAAAATACATCCCTTACCCCTGCGAGGAGCAATAGCTGGGACCCCCTGGGAGGTTCTGTGCCCCTCGCGAAGGGATGTGAATGCCTTACTGAGTGCAGGCGTGTGGAGGTGATGCTGCCAGCGGAGCAGCTTCTTTGCCCTCTGATGTATGTGGCAGTGGCTGAGGGGTGGGAGGTGGGGGTGTCAAGGACCCTCCTGAAGTGACGAACCTGTCCATGCAAAGAGAGGACATGGGCTCCTCCAGCCTGCTAGCTCCCGCTGGCATGCTCTCCTGCTGCAGAGTGGTTTTACAAGGATTTGCTTAAGCTTCTGGTGAAGCTTTTGGCTGCGAGTGGCTTCTCGGCTCCCTGAGTTCACTATGGAGCAAGAGTCAGCGAGCACCAAAAGACTTGGAGGGTCTAGGGTTGTTTGGGAGTTTGGTTTTGCCAACTGAGTGAAACAATGAATGCTTCCTTTTCCGAGGAATCCCAAATATTGCCATTTCATTCCAATTTGTAATGAAAACACAATTGGAAAAAATGCAGGGTTTCTTGCAAGATGGTAATCTCAGACTCTACCTCAGATGGGGAAAGAAATGCCCTGGTTACTGGGGGCGGGCTGGGCGGGGGATGCCCTCAGTCTGCCCGTGCAGGCGTTGCGGATGCCGACTGCTGCTTCTCTCCCCTCCTCTCCCTGCCCAATGCTTCAAGCAGGACCTGGCGCAGACCTCCAACAGCCTGGAGGAAGGGGCAGACGTCACCGCGTACTGGTGGGGCGAGTGGACCAAGTGGACGGCGTGCACCAGGACCTGCGGGGGAGGCGTCAAGTCCCAGGAGAGGCACTGCCTGCGGCAGAGGTACGGCGCCCGCCTGCCAGGGTGTGGGGACCTCCAGCTTGCTGGAGGTAGACTTGATCCAGAAGGTCATCGCTCAGTGGATAAGCACTGCTAGAAAGGTGTTGTCTGGCAAACGCTGCTTGTGCCAGAGGTAAGTTTGTCCCTGAGCATGCTGCCATGAGGATGCTGTGCCCTGGGCATCCCTGCCAGGAGGACCAGCCAAGCTATTCCTGTGCTGGTCCTGAGGTTTCTCCTGCAGGGATTAGTGCAGGTGGGCAGCAGATGTAGCATAAGCCCATCCTCAAGGCTTCTGGGCACAGCAGCAAGGACACCGTGGTGCAGGGTTGGCTGGGGACCCGCTGATCCCAGCTGCTCTGTGCATGGCTCTGTGCTTTCCAGGCTGTGTGGTTGCCAGAAGGCACCTTGCAACCCTTGTCCCCAGGCCCTTGTCCCCATGATAGGATGCTGTGATAAGAATAGTTGATGCTGCAGGTAACAAAGCCAGAGAGACCTTTGCTATCAACTCAGTGAGACCGTGGTAAAGCTCTGTGTGGCCCTGCTACAGGGAGACTGATCTAACAGAAGCTGGGGATAAATATATTTAAAAAAGGGAAAAGCAGGGTTTCTGACCTCTGTCTAACCATCGTTTCTTTATTCAGAAGAAAGTCAGTGAGTGGGCTGGCTAATAAAACTTGCACTGGGACATCCAAAAGATACCAGCTCTGCAAAGTACAAGTAAGGATATCCTTTTTCTCATGGGGAACGCTCGATACAAAACGTGGAAAGTCACGCTTGCTTCATGTGATGGCATTTCTGGGCCCCTCAGAGAGGGGACACCATTTGTCCTGTAGTTGTCACCGTGTTTCCCCTCCAAGCAACTGGAGGGCCCTTTAGTGCCCATCACCATTGTGTCGGGGCTTTGGGCCTTTTGCCTGCGCTGGAGGCCATAAAACCCAGCAGGGTGGTTCTTGCACCATCTCCCGGGGGTTTCCCCTGGCTGTCCCTGCAGTGGGAGGAGGAGGATGTGTCTCTGGAGAGGGCAGGCGATGGAAAAGGCTTCTTGCAGCCGGTCAAGATGTGCCAGAAACCTTTCCCGCGTTTTGTTTTCGTCAGGATATTAATGTATCCCATTCTAGGAGTGCCCTGCGAACGGAAGGAGCTTTCGGGAAGAGCAGTGTTCATCATTTAACTCCCATGTGTATAACGGCAGAACGTATCAATGGAAGCCTTTATATCCTGGTAACAAGACATTCTTTGTGTGTTTCATAATGCTTAGCCAAAATATTTTGATAGTTATGATGCTATAGCCTGCAGGGAGGCTCCTCCTCTGCTGCCTTAAAGTGATGTTTTTCAGAGACACAATCAGCTGTCTCCCAAGTTCAAAGGCGCCTTGTGCAGCTGCAGGGTAGCTTAAAAATAAAATAACAACATGAATTTATGGCTGTAGCCGGTGTTGGTCACACAGTTCCCGAGGAGCAGAGAGCTGGAAGGCTGGAGGAGGCTGTGAGGGCGTGGGGTGATGGACTGTGCTGGCAGGGAGGGTCCAGCTCACCCCAACAAGGGTCCTTTCAGCTGGGACCATTACTGGCTACGCTGCGTTTCAGTGACATTTGCTTGCTCCCACACCCTTCGTGTGCTCTGCCAAATGTCACCGAAATGCAGCCAGTTTGGTCATCTGGGGTGAGCGATGCAGACCTGCAGAAGTAACTTAGGGGTCAGAGACTGAGATCTTACTGCATTTTTAGGCACCAAACTCCCATCAAAATCAAACATTAAACAAAAATCATGACCAATGTTTAGAGCTGTTGGGAACCCAGGACCCTTCTCCTGAGTAGGAGGCTCCTGAGTGCTGGTTCTTCAGGTTCCCAGAGCCATTTGGGTGTCTGAAAATGGGATGGGATCTAATGCAACTTTCTTATTTTAGGGGTCTCTGTACATACCTAAGAACAATTACGCTTCCTGAAATTACTTGTTGCCTCCTCCTGTGTGAAACGAGCCCCCGTCTCGCCAGCCGCCTTGGCAGGGTCAGTGTGGTAGAGCTTGGCCCCTGGCAGGCTGGTGAGCTGTAGCCACTTGGCTGCTTCTGTCCCTTTCCTATGGCAAGGTGACAATTTCTTTAAACATATTTGCTCTTCAAGATGGTTCACCAGAACAGTTACAGTGAATTGTTTTGTTTTTTAGCAGGCGTTCGCGTGGCTCCTGGGGGATTTGCAGAATAATGTTTTGACATTGATGCTGTCTTGCTTGGGCACGCAGGCCAGTGGGTATATGACCGCTCCCGAGTTGGCGGAGTTCGACGCTTAGCACTGGGTTTCTGATGCAAATATGAATTTGTCACTTGCTTCCTGTGGATATCCTAAAATGTGGGACTACTGGCTGGCTGCATCCACCAGCACAGTTGCCCACAGAAAGCAAAGGGCGAATTAAGTCCAACTTGGGGGAATGCTTATGGAAAAGTTCTTATCTTTTAAGCTGCTATGGTTTTGACTGTAGTCTTGTATATGTGTTTATAACAATATAGCTGCATTAGTTTAACTTGTGTATTAAGTGTTGATATGTCATCATGCATATGTTTTTATGTAATGTGTATATGCATCACTACTGCAAGTCCTTGCACAGAACGGTGGCTGTCACGGCTTCAGCGCATCCCTGGGGCCGATGTTGGGGATCCCCCCTAGCACCGTGGGGTGCCTCTGCTCCCGGCAGCAGGGAGCCCTGCCTGGCTGTGCAAAGGCTCGCAGCAGTGGGCTGGCCCGCTCTCAGAAGCACGATCTCCTGGCCAGCCTGAAACACAAGAGGTGGTCGCTTCTGAGCTGCTGGCTGCTGTGCCGTTGTGCTCTCGCTGCCGTTGCTTAGCTTGGCAGCGATGCGTTGACGTTGGTAGGATGGAAGTGATTGTGTTTCTGCTGTTTTGAATGTATCTTTATATCCTTTCCCCTTAGATGACTATGTTCACATTTCTAGCAAGCCCTGTGACCTCCATTGCACCACTGTGGATGGTCAGAGACAGTTAATGGTTCAGGCTCGGGATGGAACATCCTGCAAATACACTGATTTCCGAGGGGTTTGCGTGTCTGGAAAATGTGAGGTTGTTAAACATTATAGCAAAAATATTGTTAGTAGCATTCAGAAAATTACAGCGGGTGCGACATTTGCCTGACCCTCCATACTCTATTTGTGTGGTTTTTAGCCCATCGGATGCGATGGCATTCTCTTTTCCACCCACACCTTGGATAAATGCGGCGTTTGCCAAGGAGATGGGAGCAGCTGCACTCATGTGACCGGCAGTTACCGGAAAGGAAATTCTCATCTTGGTAAGGCTTCTGGGGACCTTCTGCTTTATTTGTATCAGGGGGCTCTTTTTTTTTTTTTTTTAAATGTACTTATTTTTTTTTTAGTAAGCTGCTTTCAGCTCTTACCCATTGCCCTACTTCAGTTTTTCATGTGTGTTCATGCCACTTGTAAATTTGGGAAGGGAAAGCTTTCTTTAAAGAAAACCAGTGACTTTGCATGGTGCTTGTCAGATGCCTGAGGTCTCTGGTGCTGAATGGTGCAAAAGGGTTATGCAAGAGGCTGGCGTTTATTTTAGTTGTCTTTCTCATGACCCAGTAAGACTAGAAAGAAATGATTTGTAATAACAGGAAGCAAGGATATTTTGAAAGACCAGGATTTCCAAAATGAGTGTGATGTAAAGCAGCAGAACCTACTTGTCCTAAATATAGCGGTCTAACTCGGGAATAATGATTAATGCTCTCCGAGGAGCAGTTTAAGATGGAGCAAGCTGCAGGAACTTCACTGGTCTTGGGGAGGGCTTGTCCCATCACTTCCCTAGAGCGAAGCGAAGGGGAGTCTGAGGAGAAACAAGTTGTAATCTCTTGCTGGGGCTTTGGGAAGACTGGCTAGCTCAGGACTCGATGCTCAACCACAGGATGGCTTCTCTAGCTAACAAAGCAGTCTTCGGGTCTCTCTCCTTACACCAGTTTACCTAAACGTGATATTTGTGCATGTCAGGATTGCAGCTTTTTCCCTCCCTTGGCTGTATCTTTCCACCATAAACCAGGATGCGTAGTTCATGCATTTTTCTTTTCTATCATTGGTAAGGTCCCATTTGCAGCCTAACAGTTATCAACATTAGGGTTTTTTTCAATCCATAACTCCTTAAAACGTAATTTTGGATCCAGGCCAGTTTGCTTGATATATTGCAGTATTGACTACCGAGCGTTTGGTTCAGATTATTTGTTACAAAGTTCCTTTCATTAATCTGTAGTTTCCCATAGGCTATTCTCTGGTAACGCACATTCCTGCTGGAGCAAGGGATATCCAGATAGTGGAACGGAAAAAATCTGCAGATGTTCTGGGTGTGTATAACCTCTTGGTACTTCCCTAGAATGCATGCCTGTTACTAGCTAATGCTTTTTCCAAGGCGAAGCTGAACGTAGCTTTATTGCAGACATGAGCTAAATCCAGAGTCAATGTAAATCACAACGCCGTTGTCTAAGCCAGTGCCTTTCTCTCTGCAGTCTGAGCACCTGGGATGTATAGATCAACGCCTGGATTGCTTTAGTGCAGACACGGTTGGCCAATATTATTGCTACTTCAGTGTGGTGTGACAAACACACTGGTGCTGGATCACAGATAGCCAAGTGACTTCACCTCTCTTGTGATCCCCTTGATCTTCTCCTGCTTGGGGAATGTGCAATGGCCACATGACAACAGCACCAGGGAGATGTGACCTGTGTTGCCTCACTGAAGTGCTGGTGGCCACACCATCCATCTTGTGATGGAGATGGCAGAGCGTGGAAAAATCTTGGACTTGCCCAAGAGAAGCACGTTTGCTACCTCATGCTCTGCTATCTCAGAGGCTCGTGGCCATGTGCAGGAGGGCTTGAATGAAGAAGGCTTGATTTAGTACAATTCCTGGGCTAGCTCTGGATGATCTGTCCCGGGACACTGCTGGGTCAGGTGGCATCAGCTCTGCAGCTCCTGCTGTTGGCCACCTGACAGTCAGCTTATTGCCTGCAGAGCTGTGGTTGTGAAATGTTCATGCTGTGCTAGTGCCAGAAGGGCTAGAGGAGCCATGGACTAGCGTTAGCCATGTACCCAGGAACTTGCAATGTAGAGGGATGCATGGCCCAGAACTCTGGACGCATAGTTGCCTGATGTGTTGGAAATAGGTGACAAATGTGCTGTAATGTAGGAGAAACACTTGTTTGATGACTATGACACAACAATAACTATCCCCTGAATGAACAAGGGGCAATTTTGCATACCTGGGCTCTTACATGTGATGGCACTCACTTTTCTCTCTCGTTTGAAGCTGTGGCTGATGAAGCTGGGTACTATTTCTTCAATGGGAACTACAAAGTTGACAGTCCCAAGAACTTCAACATTGCAGGCACGGTGTTCAAGTACCGCAGGCCCATGGATGTTTATGAGACCGGCATAGAGTATATTGTTGCACAAGGACCGACAAATCAAGGGTTGAACATAATGGTATGCTTTGACTTCTCAAGTTTGCAAGGCTGGGGGTGATGGGGAAGGAAAAATCTATGCTGGATCGAGGAAGGGGTGGGCGTGGGAGCCGAGTCCTGCCGTGGTTTCCCAGCTTTCCTGGACAGCTTGAGGAGGGGAGTGGGAGCAGTGACTGTGCCCAATTCCTAGCACAAACCTATTTTATTTGCGTCAGCACTCTCAGATGCTGGCAGGGCTGTGAATAATGAACGTGGGCTTGGTAACCCCTCTCTCAGCAAGGAGAAGATGCCTCAGGCACTGCGGGGGGATTTTTCTTCTACTCCTTGGCTTTTTTGTCCAATTTACCTGGCAGGAAGAGTAAAAATAAGAAATTGGGCCAGATAGCTTAGAAGTGCACAAAACTTAAACCCTACCTCTTTCCTGAAAGTGAACCATCTAAAACCAGGCACATGAAGAAAAGCAATTTCATTTTTCTTCTGGGCAGTCAGCCAGAGCCCAACTCGTGCCATCTTCCATGTAGCCCCGGGTTCCTCTGGAAGGGGAAGGGATGGCTTCTTGGGTGCTTATAAAGCTTTGGACCGATAAAAGGTGTTGTAGTATATCAGCTGTGGGTCCCCATCCCCAGTGGGGATGTCGTGTGGGGGTATGTGTATGTGTGCATGCTCCTCATTCACCATAAAGCCACAAAAAATGGTTTTGCACATGATGGTCAGTAACTTCTGAAGTGGCTCTCCCAAGTCCCTGGTGGCTCAGTAGCAGAGGAGAGAGTGCGACCTGTGGCTCCCAGTCCCTGAGCTGGGGCTGATCCCCAGGGCAGTGCTGCCAAATAACCCTTGGAAAATTGTGCTGGGCTGCAGTTGTAAGCAGTTGGCATTACAATGGAAAGCAGATTGGAAATAATAAAGTAGATGCTCACCAACTGTCAAGTCCAAGATGAATCACAAGCTTTGCATGCTGTATACTCGCTGCATCCGCTAATAATTTAATTTGTTTGCTAGGTCTGGAATCAAAATGGCAAGAATCCATCCATCACATTTGAATACACCCTCCTGAGGAAGCCACACTCAAAAAATCTGCAGCCCATCTACTACACCTTCTCAGAGTCCGATAGCGAAGAAAGCAGAGAGTTTGATGGAGACGTGCCATTGGGTTTTATCCAGCACAATGCAACCTATTTTGGAAAAATCTCCAGGGAAAGGATAGACTTGGAGAACCAGGTGTTTGGAAGGCAGGACACGGAGGAAGATTTAAACTTGAGCAAAGGTCAGGAAACCAATGAGGTCTATGAAAGAGCAGAAACAATTGACTGTGAGCCAAAACTGAAGGGCAAACAACCCCAAGGTAAGGAGGAGACTTGGGCCTCACTGTTCTGCTTCTCAGAGCTCTTGTTGAAAACGCTCTGTCTCTACCTCTGGTGATTCTGCTGGTTTGTTTTTTGGAAACCTTGGAAAGTTCTTTAAAATGTCTCTGCTCATAAATCCTCTTTGCCCTTCAGGTTCTGGTTTCTGGGGGGTGGGGGGGTGGTCATGGGTAAGGTCTCCCCGCTGGTGCCCTGCCATGCTTTGCCTCATGCCAAGACAGGGAGGGAGCCCTGGGTGCACGGAGGTCCCTGTCACAACATCTTCCACTACCTCCCACCTCTGCCCAGCCCCCAGCAACCTCCTTCCCACTCCAGTCCCTTGGGCATCCCACCACCAAACTGCCTCGAGTGCTTTCCCAGCATGGCTGCATGGGCTCTGGGTCTAGGAGGGTGTCTTCCTTTCTGACCTCTGCTATTGCTTGGGGCGGTGCTGGTACGCGCTGAGCTCTCCTCTGGCCATGCGATAGCGGGATGAGACCCACAGGGCTGCACAGTCTTCCCAAAGGGGTACAACCCCATGAGACTCCCCCTGCCCAAGACCCCAACTCCTGCCTCTAGCTTCCTGGGTGGCTGCTCAGGCTCCGGCGTGCCCCCGCTGCTCCGGGCTGCTTTCGCCTCCCAGCCTGAATGCATTTTGTGGTTGTCACTGTTGTTTCCCCCTGTTGGCTCCAATCTAGATTCAAACGTAACCAGGTCTACTTACCAGACAGACCATGACGACAGAGACTTTGACCCCAGGTTCACCTCCAGGGAATTCCTTTCGGAGAATGCCATCACGGACAAGCTGCTGGACAAGACCTTGGACTCCAAGGAGTTGGTGCTCAACATGACCATGAACAGCATCTTTGCCCAGGGAGATCCAATCAACTCTGTGGGATCACACATTGACAGCCTCTATGTTGACTATGAGGACACTGACGGCGTTGTGACCTACTCCATTAATAGCACCTACATGGAGCTGAGCAACAGCAAAGCTGTCAACTCTTCCGCAGAGACGCCGTTTTCAAATGCCACTGTCACCATGACCAGCCCTCAAGGGAACAGAACCCACAAAGCAAGGTAGGAAGACATGTCTTTAACCATAGTCAATCCTATTGCTTGCTGTTCTCGATTCATAATGGCCCTGTACTCAATGCAGACCCCATTGCATGGTTTCTATCTGCTTTGGAAGCCAGAAGGTAAGTGGGATAGGATGATGTTTGTGAAAGCTTTCTGTTGGGGGTTAATGTGGAAGGAAGGGCCAGAGGTTTAGGAGCAGAAAGCCAAGAGAGCATTTAAGCAAGAGGAAAACTCACTGCCCTCCTTAGTGGGGCTGTTGGCAAGTCCATGCTGATGGCTCTCAGCTTGTGCATTGCTCTCTGCCTGTCATAGCTCGTTTCCAGAGCCATGGCCATAAAGAAGCCTCTTCCTTTTGTCTTCTCTTGACATTCTGCTCTGATTCCCCAGGCTCCTTACTCCAAGTTCTGATGCAGCAGAAGTTGGTCCTGGCCCCTTTTTACCCACCCTGTTGACTGCCACCCATGGTCCTCCTCACTTGTGTTGGCAGGAACTTCCTTCCAGCAGCTCCCAGGCATGGCCCTGCCTGCTTGGCTGCTGCTGGAGAGGCAGAGCAAAGACAGCAGGAGCTCTTCAGTAGGGCCTGCAGAAATAGCTGGGGTTTGCTGCCTTGATGGACGCAGAAGCAGTGCAATTAGTCACTGCTTTGACAAGAATATCAAAAGCTCTCCAGTGGCAGCTCACTGATTGGTATTAAGGCTGTCACTTCAGGATTCCTTGAATGGCTGGTTTGGAGTGCTAGTGTTATAAAATGTAGTGGGAAGAGAAAGATTCAGCTTTTTTTTTTTTTCTTCTATCTTTAGCATCAGAATTCATCCAGGCAAGGATGGGCTGGGTGAAAGGGAGTCTTAGGATAGTGCTTGTCCACAAGTCTGTGTCTAGGGTCTTTTGGGGTGCCCTGGGGCTCTCTTGTGGAGCAGCCACAAATTAAAGCAATCCATGGATAGCTGGGGCTGAAATCAGGGCCTTGGGAGTCACCCAGGTCCTAGACCCACAGCTGTGGATTTGGGTCCCACTGTACACCCCCACGGCTTGTTTGGGGCCCATGGCACCCAAGCCTCCCCTGTGGGTGGTCTCCTGGTTCTGCTGCTTTGACTCTTCTGTTTCCCAGTCTTCACCACCAGTAAAACATGAGGCTGAGCTTCAGAAGATGTAAAGCACTGAGCTCTCTGGTTGATAGTGAGCTGTATCTACCCAGACCTTACACTGACTTACGCTAAAGAAAAAGCCCATGCAGCCGAATGCATCAACAGACTTTGTAACAATAAGATCATTAAGGTGTTGCCCAGGGCTTGAGTCTATCACCTCTTCTCGTGGCTTGGAGACTTTGCCTTCAGCCTCCAAAGCAGGGATTTCGTTAGCCCTCTGAGCGGCGAGGGCAGCATCAGCAGCCCCCCTGCCTGGGGTGAGGAAGGGGCTGCCCTGCCCCGTGGGGCTCACCCGCTCCCCACCACCCTCCCTGGGTGCCCTTGCCTGGCACCCTGTGCCCACACCTCTCCCAGTAGCTGTCCAAGGGGTCTAATGCTTTCCTACCTGCTGCTTTATGTGCTTAAACTTCCGAGCAGCTTGGCTATTGCAGGATGCTCACAAGAAGCTTCCAGTGGCTCCAGCATGGTTGTTTGTGGTACTAAAACGTTCCTTTGCCAGTTGCCCCTCTATTGAAAACACAGGGCAGGGATTTAAACCCCCTCGGGAAGGATACCCAGCGCTGCCATCCCACCCCCCCCTTCTTCCCTTGGTTATTCTACAGTGTTCCCTCTTATTCCTCCCTACCCTAGAATAAAATATGAACTTAATATTCAAAAAGAGGTCTTTAGTTCAAGTCTTGCGCTAGCCCAAGGGCTCCATCCAGGCCCAGCTGAGGCTGTAGTCTGGGCTGAGAGATGCTCAGCTCCTCCCTGGCTGCAGCAGCCTGGGCTCAAGGGGTCAGGGGGCAGCGGCTGAAAGACCGGCGGGGGCAGGCGTGGGGCTGGGGTGCAGGGAACACGCTGCTGGGAGGCAACAAAACAACCTTGTACCTCTCTTCAGGAGGCTTCACCCGCTGCATGGAGGCGTTGCTCTCCACCCTGGCAGTTCAGAAAGTCCCATCGTGTCATTGATGATCAGAGCATCGGCGTGGGGGGGCACTCGTGGAGAAGGGGGATGGGTGTGCTCCACCACCGCAGGGATGGGTGCTCCTTGCTTGCAGGGAATGGGGCAGAAGGGGCTGTGTTGGAACAGCCTGCTCCTGCCCAAGCCTTTATCCCTTCCCCTGATGTTTTATTTATTACTTCAAGCCCAGTTGCAATTGTAATGCTAAGCACTAATCTGTATCTCCTGGGTGGGGATGATGGGTGAAGAGCCCCAGCTCATCTCAGCACAGCAGGATAAAGCCTGTACTGACAGTGGGGTGCGGGTTGGGCTTCGGTGTGTCATGGGCAGGGTGCTGGAGCGTGAGGCAGGGGAAGAACATTGGGACTTGCTCCTCTAGGAGGAAGGGTGGTAGAGGGGACAGCCGGAAGGAACCGAAGGAAATGGCGATGGGCACAAGGGAAAACGTCTTGCTCTGGGTTTGGGGCAGGATGGGTCATCTCCATCCTTGGAGGTGGGCAAAACTGGACTGGGCAAGGCCCTGGGGGACCCAGTCTCTGCTTGGGGTCAGCCTAGTTCTGGGTAGGACTTGAGACCTCCCAAATCCTTCCCAGGCTGAGTTTGGGCTGGAGGGTGGCTTTTTGCTCACTTTCGTTCCCTGTCAATGAACAAGTAAGGGAGGATCGTGTCTCTGCAGAGTGTCACCAGCCAGTGTCACCAGTACATGTGGGGCGGTGTTGGTTAGAGGTGGGGCATTTTATTTCTTTTTAAACTGCTGTAGTTCTTAGTGTAGATGGAGCTGCCCAGTTACAGGAGCACCTTGCACCAGCCTGCTGTTGTATTTCCTCTCTGGGAACACGGGCATGGGAAGGGGTGGATGGCTCTTGTGGCGGGGTAGGGATGCGGTGCAGCTTTTCCTGGAGCAGTTAAAGCCTTCCCAGGCTGCCAGGGCAGACCCAGGCACCCTTCGTCCTTCACCCTGTGCTGCAGTCTGCAACCAGACCTGGTCTTGCAACAGGAGCCATGAGTTTCCCCCTTTGCTTAAAAATAAAAACTGAAATAAAACACAGAAACGTGAGCCCAGGGACTCTGGATGTTGATTTTGTGGTGTTCATGTGCACTTGTTAAGATCATTCTTCTGCTATGGGGACTGTTTTGGGAAGCGGGGCAGCCCAGAGCTTGGCTGGGGGCGAGGGACTGGTGCTAATTCCTGGTCCAGTTGCTTTCTTGAAAAGCAGAAGCAAAGTGCAGGCAGGGAAGAAAATACTTGACTTTAAGCTCATAATAAAGAGAAAAAAAAACTGAAAGAAAAGAAGAAAACCCCACCAGCTTTGCAGGACAATGTGCTGCTGTTTGCATTTAGAGGAGAACAAAATGACAGTTTTGTCCTTGGGAAGAGAGCTAAGTGTTGCCCTGTGACCAAATCTCTGATTTATCTGGAAAGAACTTGTCCCTCTGACCTCGTTAGGCGTTGAAGAGGCTCTTTATTTAGGACCACATATATTAAAGGGACATTGAAAGATTTTCTGCCCTCAGATATAGTATGAAGTTTATTTTGAAGCTTATTTTCTCCCTTTGGGGGACAGGAGTCCCAGTCACAGGGTAGCCTGGTGGGGTTTTTTTGGTGTCTCCGAGAGCAGGGTATAGACCGGAGGATCTAGGTAATACCCTGTTTTCCAGGCAAATTAAAGTCCCAAACCCAGATGTTGACTGTGTTTTAATGGATCTTACAGAAAACTGTCATCTTGTGAGCCCTCTCCTGGCTGGGTGGCAGCAGGCAGCACACAGACAGCGGCCAGGATCGGGGGCTGATGCGGGTCCCTGGGCAGAGCTGTTTTGGGAAGATAAAGCACTATTTATAGTGAGCCGAGGTTGTTATTTTTCCGCAAAAAAAAAATTAAAAAAAAATAAAAAAATAGTCACATTCATTTCGGTTCCATTTCAAACGCAGGAAGCGACCGTTTGCCAAACTGACAGAGCAAAATCAACAGAGAAAATGAGATTGTTGTTGTTTTTAATCCTTCTGGAGGCTCAGTGGCGGTGGAAGGAGGGTGGGTCCAAAAGGAAACGGCTGGATTCTCAACAGTGTCCTTTTAAAGGCTGATTTGATAGGCTGGACCTCCACTTTTTTCTTACGAACACCTAAATAAGGCAATTTCAGAGCTTCTGCTGCCTAGAAATCATACAAGCTGCATATCTCGCCAGGCCAGAGACAACTGGATGTCAGGATACAACCTTGTACGCTATTTCAGTGTAGCCGTTTCAAGGGTTTGAACAAAGGTATGAGAACAGAATTGAAGCCTTTTGTTGTAAAGGTGCAGTATCCCTGATGTGTTACAGCCTTACAGCCCGTAGGATGCACCGAACCGGGAGAAGCTGTTATTCTTGCTCTGACAAATGCTTTTTCGTACACCAGGCTGACTCCGTTACTCCTTCCCCGATGGCGTTATGTGTTTGAGCACAGCGTGGATACGAGAGCCGCAAATTACCTAGCCAAAATAAAACCAAAGCAAACCAAGAGTGGCAACAGCAGCGGGTAGGCAAAGGGCATGCCTTGGATGTTTAAAAAGCGAAGGGCGCTTTGAGAAGCGAGCTTACAAACGCCTGTGCCACGTGTAGGCTTTCGGAAGGAGTGAGCTGCTGAGATTTGAGCAGCCTGAGTCGCTGTGCCCGGCCCTGGAGATGCAGGGGAGGAGATACTGCACCTTTAGTTGCTGTATGCCGAGGGCCAGGTGTATTTGAGCAGAAAAAATGCAAACTTTGTTAAATTCTGAACTGTTTCTACTTGTGGGTATTTTTATCCCATTCTCTCTATTTCTAGACAGTGGAAGCTCTGCCTCTAACCGGGCTGGGGATTCTACTTGGGGCTCAGGACAGGTATGTTGTGAAACAAACCAAACCAATTAAAACAAACAAACAAACCCCAAAAAATCAGAAAAACCAAACCCAACCGCCAAACAAAGCAAATCCCCTCCCAAACCCGAACCCAACCGAACTGCAGCCTGCTGGCAGATGTGTGTGTCTGACGTGGCCTATCACCGCTCGCCTTGTAAATGCCTTTTTTTTTGTTTTGTTTTGTGTTTTTCTTTTTTTTTTTTTTTGTTTGCTTATCGCTAGAAACAGATTGAAGTTGTTAAGAAAGGGCCAAGGTGTGAGTGCTGCTGACATGTACAGGTGGAAGCTTTCCTCCCATGAACCCTGCAGCTCTACATGTACCACAGGTAGTTATAATTCTAGTTAAAATTCTGCAAAACCCCTGAAATCACCTGGTGTGTGAGTCACTTTTATGTCTGTTAGGGTTGGGAAGGACCTGGTGATGTCTAGGGGAGCTCGTGATCTGCGGAGATGGTTTAGCCCAGCCCCGAATCCGCTCCACCCGGGTGCAAACACAGGGAGAGGAGCCGGGGTGCATGGGGTGCAAATCCCACCAACCCTGGGGGCTGGGCACTGGTGCCCAGCGTGTCCGTCGTGCAAAACGCTCTCCCCTGGGGAGCTCTGAGCATCGCCTTTGCTTGCCAGCCCAGCAGGGATGCGCTGGGGCTCGGCAGGATCCCCAAACCTGTGCTGAGTCTCAGCATATTGCCTCCTATTTTTTTTTCTTTTTTTTTTTTTTTTGCTTCCTCCCCTTTTTGACCGTTCAGAGGGGTTTGAAAAGCTCAGCTGCTTCCCCACAGAGTGAAATTTTGAAGATTGTTCAGCTCTGGCAGGAAACAAAACAGCATTTGGCTTTTTGATTTTGTTTTGTTTCTCCCACTCCTTCTACCCTGGAGCCTGATCTCGGCTGCGAGGGTGTAAATCTGGAACAGCGAGGTAGATGCCAGGGATGTCAAAACCGAGTCCATATTCTTTTTGCATAAATTTCCCCCTTTTTGCCCTCTGAAAAACTTCAAGCCACCTGGTCTTTCTCCTCCTCTACTCCTTGGCCCCTGTGAGCCCAGAGAGCGCTTGTGCCCTCGCCTGCACCACTCCCCCATGGCACCGGCCCTGAAATAATCCAGATCCTGCGGTGCTTCTGGAATTGGAAAGAAGGGAAAAAAGGGGGAGAGAGGAGATTGCAATCTAAGGGACATGTCTTAAAAAGAGCAAATGCAAGGATTTCAGTTTTTAAGAGTTTGTTCTTGCCCAGCAGACACGTGCCCGCAGCGTGCTGGCAGCAGGCGCTTCGCAAGCCGTCCCTTTTCCCGGGATGTCGTCAGCCACGTGTTCTGGGACACTTAATTTCTCTGATTCCCCTCTGAACAAATTTTCCCCTTGACCGGGCTGGACTGCTCTGCCCTGGTTTGCAGCTAGCAGAGAGAGGTTTTACTTAAATTTCTCCTTTCTCATTGCCTTTTCTTAATGACATATCGCAGAGAAGCAATACCATGTCAAGAGCTGTAGATCTTTTTTAGTTTCATGTAAACCATATGTTCCCGAGAGCTGCAATTCTTGTTACCTGTAGCCAGAGCAGCCTCCTGGTCCCCAGCCAGGTCCCAGAATGGGCTTCACAACATTTACTCTGGCACGGCAGGCTGCGGGGGAAAAGGTCTCGGTCTGACGACACCGGCTGCCTGCGCTTTCGGCGGGGGAGCACGAGGGGCAGGTGCCTCTTTGCAAAGCCCCCGGGAGTCCTTCCTTGGCTCGGAGCGCTGGGGGCACCTGGGGGGCACCCGGGCACAAACGGGGTGTAATGCATAGAGTGAGGGGGTGGGTGGAGTGGGTTGGGGACGGTTTTCTGTCGCCTCCACCCATGAGCCCGGCAGGGTGGGAGCTGATGGCTGCGAGGCGGAGGGAGCTGCCGAGCAGACTCGTTGCCCTGAGCATTTCCTATAAAAACGTGTTAGTCATATATTGATCTTGGTGGCAAGCCCTGGCAGGGGTGGCCATGCCCGCCTTCAGAGCCAGCCAAGCTCAGCCACGCTGCCCGTGTTGGCTGGGTGGCCGCTGCGGTTCTCCCCCCTCCACCCCTGGCAGCATCTGCCCCATGGGCCAGAAGGTCTGGCGTGCTGCTTTCCAGTGGGAGGAAGTTTTGGAAAATGCAGCTCAAAAAAAGAAAGAAAAAAGAAAAAAAAAAAAAAAAAAAAGAGAGAAGAGTTTGGATGTCAAAATCACCAAGCGTCCTCTGTTGTGTGTGTGTATTCTCTTTGAAACTAGGAGTGATGTCCACATATGCTATGTGTGTTCGCTATGATGGGATCGAAGTGGACGATACGTACTGTGATGCCATGACCCGTCCTGAGCCCGTCCATGAGTTCTGTGCTGGGAGAGAGTGCCAGCCAAGGTACCGCCTCGACAGGGCGCTCCTGGGGGGCTCGTGGATGTGTTTGGGGGAGGGGGTCGGTGTGGATTTGGTGGTGGTGGGGAGCAGTGGATGGCCCGTAGCACCCCTGTCCCTCCTCTCCTCGTTGCACCTGACCAGGCTGCACTGGGACTCAGCAAGACTTCCCTCCTGAGGGCTTTAGCTCAAGCTGCTGGGTTAAAAGTTCCGTAAATCCTGGCAGAGTTTGCATCAGCAGCTCCCATCAACAGCTTCTCACAACACAGGCAGTATCCTGCTCTGGCCAGTGCCCGGAGGAAAGTGTGCGTGAATTGGGTGGAGGGGCTGGGCTTGCAAACTGTGGCACAGAATCACAGAATCGCAAGGGTTGGAAGGGACCTTGGGAGATCACCCAGTCCAACCCCCTGCTAAAGCAGGCTCTCCTAGAGCATGCTAGACAGGACTTCGTCCAGGCGGGCTTTGAATATCTCCAGAGAAGGAGACTCCACAACCCCCCTGGGCAGCCTGGGCCAGGGCTCTGTCACCCTTAGAGTAAAGAAGTTTTTCCTCCTATTCAACTGAAACCTCTTATGTTTCAGTTTGCACCCGTTGCCCCTTGTCCTGTCGCTGGACACCACTGCAAACAGACTGCTTCCATCCTCGTGACTTCCGCCCTTAAGATATTTGTAGGTGTTGATGAGATCCCCTCTCAGTCTCCTCTTCTCCAGGCTGAACAAGCCCAACTCTCTCAGCCTTTCCTCCTAGGGGAGATGCTCCAGGCACGGCTCAGGCCCTCTGGTCCCTTCAGCATCCTAAACATCGCTGAGATTTGCTCGTGTCGGGGCAAGAACTGGTGCAGAGGGGAACCCGTGCCGGAAGGTCCTTCCGAAGGTTTCCCTTCTGATGCAGCTCTTTATCCGAACAGCGTGGCTGCAGTCCAGAGCCAGGCTGCACGGCTCGGGGCTCCTCTGCTGCTGGCTGGGAGCACGGGGCGCGCTCACTGGAAGGTTTGCGAGTAACAGCGGTTCTGGGCAGGACAGACTGGTGTCTGTCGAAGGGAGGAGGACCGTGGCAGTGTCAGGCTACGGACAGGGCAAAGGGAGAAGCAAAGCTGGTGTGTGCCCTGGAGCGGTGTGGCTTGCCAACAGTGCAAAGCAAAGCTCGAGTGATGCCGTGGGTCCCGGAGAGCGCTTGCTTTCGCCTCGGGTAACTGCGAAGGAGGACGGGGGAGGAAAGCACAGGCCCTTTGCAGTGTGAGATCTCATTGAACCTTGCACATTGGGGCTGAAAGGCAGGGCAGGCTGCGGGTGAGGCAAGAAAAGCGTGGGGAGGTGGCTGGTGCTACTGCTGGGAACGTACCTGCCCTGTAGACACCATGGAGACTTTAATCTCTGTTTGCATTAACTTTGTAATTTTTTAGCATGAGCACTGGGGCTATTTTCATGCTTAGGTTATCCCCCTGGTCTTTTATAAAGCTGCCCCTCCTTATAGTTGTGCTGTTCCAGCTCCATGGTCTTGCACTGGGAGAGAGAAGAGCTGCTCTCTGATTTACCAGTGAATGCAGCTCGGCGGTGGGCAAACCAGGGAGCTGCCGGGAGCTCCGATGGGGCAGCCGGGCACATTCGCTAGCACTTGGGCAGGCGGGATGCTGCTTGGGCTGGCAGGCGGTGCTTTTCCAACAGAAAGTACCAGGAGAACTTTGCCTTACCTGGCTGGGAAAGACCTTGGTTTCGTCTCATCTTCGGTATTTAGGTGGCACCCCTAAATGTGTGATATCTCCCTGCAGCTGCTCGTTGTGCTGGGAGCCCCACGCGGGGCACAAGGCTGGGGTGCAGCCGGGATGCGGCTCTCTGGCTTGGAGAGCGGCAGCAGTGGGTGGCCCCGGGGGAGGCATGGGGCAGCCGCATGGCCAGAGGGGTTGTGATTCCTTATTCATTTAGATTTTTACTTTTTAAAAATGATTCTTTAAGTCAGAACTATTATAACGTTACCGTACTGTGAAAAACATTGATTTATTTTATTTAAATGTCTCTTCCTTTGGTTTACAAGCTGCTCTCCTCTTGCAGTGTCAGGACAGTAGTGGCAGGGGGACGGCAAGGGGCGGGCAGTGTCTCGGAGCAGATCCCAGCTCTTCCAGCCCATTGCAGGAGGTAGCAGAGTTAGGCTGATGGTGGTACATGAAGGTCTGTCCCAGCGGGGCACAGGCAGCTTTGTGTGACGTTATTGCTGGAGTTTGCAAGGTGATGGATGGTTGTGTCCTCTCTGTCCTTTAGCTGATCAGGCAAAAAAGAGCATTCGAATGTGGGCAAAAAGCATGGCAGAGAAACGTGCTGGCACACGTGGGGTTGCAGCCGGGGAGCGCGCAGCCTGTGGGTGACAAACAGCGGCTCCGTGCCTCGCTGCGCTGGCGCCTTCTTCCTCTCCTCCATCTGAGTTTAACATCCACCGCTGCAGGCGTGAGCTCAGGTCTGCTGGATGAAGCCACCCTCCGTTAATCCATCCCATCCCGCGGGAAAACCTCTCGCACGCTGGCAGCCTGACTACAGCTCATTCCTGTTGCGGCCGTTTCCCTCCAGCCAAGAGCAGGCAGGGTTTTCCCGTGGGATGCTCCAGCCCGGGTCCAGCCGTGCCCGGCGCGATGGCCTCTCTTGCCTCCGCAGGTGGGAGACGAGCAGCTGGAGCGAGTGCTCCCGCACCTGCGGGGAGGGCTACCAGTTCCGCATCGTCCGCTGCTGGAAGATGATCTCCCCGGGATTCGACAGCTCCGTCTACAGCGACCTTTGCGAGTCTGCTGACATCACCCGGCCGGACGAGCGCAAGGTCTGCAAGAACCCAGCCTGCGGGCCCCAGTGGGAGATGTCGGAGTGGTCCGAGGTAAGTCCCCGGGGACCGCTGGCACCGTGGGCAAGCACGCGTGCCTGCGCTTCTCCGTTCCTTTTCCAACTGAAACTCATCCGTGGCCATCAGAGGCTCTGCCTTTTAGGACCCTGGCTGCAGTCATTGCATTTTTTTTTTTTCCCCCCCCTAAACCAAAGTCTTGGGTCCTCTCCAGGAGGGGGAGGCCACCACTCAAAGTTTTTGACCGCACACGAGGTGCTGGTGCTGCCCACCGAGATGGGGCAGGAGCCCGTGGCTGCGATCCTCCCACCACTGCTTGCTTGGCAGCCTCTTCGCCCTGCGGTACAACGCGGCAGGGAGGAGATCCCACCTCACATGTGAATGACATTCCCATAAACTTCCCTTCCTCACCTCCAATTTCACCGCACCACATGGAGAATTAAACCGTTTCCTAGCCGTGCCTTAAGCAGATCCCTGAAGCCGTTGGGAAGTGGTTTGGGGCGGTGCAGCGCTGCTCTTGCTTGAGCTCCTCTGTTTGCTCCGGAAAAACCTGTGAAAGGATTTGTGCCCCTGAATTCATTTCCAGGCACAGCCAATGCTCTGGCGTGCCTCTTGCAAACATAAACCCATGGAAACGACCAAAGCAGCGCCGCTTCCCTGGGGAGCCAGGGCTGGTTTCCGAGCGCGGGAGCCAGTCCCCTGGCTGCCACCAGTGTTGCACTGGATTGACGCTCGTGATGCAGGGAGGGGGACATAGAAAACACATGGAGGTGTGTAACTGTGTCCCCATGCATTGCTGGGAAGCAGCCCTGCCTCTTCCATGTCTTCTGGAAGCGGGCGTCCATGGGGAGAGGGATATTTTGCGTCTGGGTCGGTCTCCAAGCTCGCCCGGGGTGCCACAGCCAGCCCCCCCGTGACGGTGACGGCTGTGCACAGAGCGTGGCACTTGTGCCCTGGAGCCCGTACGCTCATTGACTCTGCAAAGGAGCAAATGTCCTTCCCGCTCCCAAATCAAGCCCAGACCCTTTCTAAGCAAGAGCGGGCTGAGCTCGGAGCCGAGCCGTCCACAGGCGTGAACCTGCCCCACAGATTACACCATGAGGGATCAGACTTTTCCTCCTAGGAGGCTCCCAAAACGCTTCTTGATCATTAATTTAAATATCTTTTTTTTTTTTTTTTTTCCCCTTCAAGCTGGGGTGAGTTGTTTCCCTCAAGCCAACGGAGGGGCTGGTGTGTTCCCTGGTGTTGCAGGATGTTTTGACTTTCCCAGCTGGGTAGAGAGGAGCTCCCACCGCACGTGCTGGCCTGTTATTTTGACTGGCGTAGCAAACCAGAGTGGCTTATTTTACAGAAATCCGTATTCTTCTCCAGCATGTGTCAGGGACAGATTGCTTGAGACAGTCCTGGAGTGGTTTGTTCTTAGCCAGCAGCAAAGCTAATCTCATTTGGATCCCAGCTGGAGCAGGGTGCCAAGTTGGCTGGGGGAATAGGCATAAAAAAAAAAAAAAAAAAAAGCACGTTTCGGGGATCTGAGGATTAACATATCAGCGCGGTACGTCTGAGTGCTGTGCTGTTGACACTTCTCCCTGCTTTACGTTATGCATGGAGCAAATGTGTGTATGCGAGACTGTAGTAACTCAAATCCAGTTCTAAATAATGTCACGGGGCTGCGCGGTGCCAAATTTATCCACAGCCTAAAAATCTCAGTTGTGCGGTTTGGGGAAAACAGGCTCCAAAGAGGTGGAAAGGAGCTGGCTGTCCCTGGGAAGGGGGCGAGGAGATCTCACCCCGGCTCGAAGTGACAGCTCAAACTTTTCAGCTCTGATTGAGCATTTTTGGTGCCTTGGGCTTTCACCCTCTGGCATTTGGCATCACCCGGTGGAGAGCTTGCACAGCACCCAGGCAGGATACAGCCCTCCTGCACCTCCACCTGACTGCTGAAGCTGTTGAGGGGTTTTGGGGAAGAGGGGCGGCTTTGCTACCGATTGTTTTAGAGGCAGTTACCTCTGCATTTTCAGTGGGTGTCTTTAGAGTTTTGTGGGTTTTTTAAAAAAAAAAAGAGGCAGCTCCCAGTTCCTATCACAGTGGGAGCCCCCGCTGATGCTGTCCCCCCCCCCGTCCATCCCGCAGTGCTCAGCCCGGTGCGGAGAGCGGAGCGTGGTGACGCGGGACATCCGCTGCTCGGAGGAGGAGAAGCTGTGCGACGCCAGCGCCCGGCCCCTGGCAGAGAAGAACTGCACCGGACCACCCTGTGACCGGCAGTGGACCGTCTCTGACTGGGGACCGGTGAGACCCCGGGGTGGCCAGCCAAGTGGCTATCACGACCCGTTGCAGCTGGCCTGGCTTGCTTGTGTCTCCGGCGCTGGGAGTTTTGGGCTTGGATTCACCCTCCCTGGCGGCTCCCAGCTCCACCAGACCCGCAGGCAGCCCGACACCCTCCAAACGATTTAGCTGCTTCGGGTCTCCTGGTCCCCATGTCACCTCAATGTCTCGTCGCCAGGACTTGCCCACCAGCACGGCCACCCCGGGTCACCCTGACCGGCCGCCCCAGCCCTGTGCCCGTGGCAGCACTGGGGTTTGATGGTGTTTGAGCACTGGGCCCTCCTCTTCACGCCGCTCCTCCTTGCGCAGGGCAGGGATGAGCTGCCCGATGGGCTCCAGCACTGGGGCTGATCCAGCATCCCCGTGGGTCCCACTGCTTCCCAGCAGGTCCTCCCTGGAGCTCCTTCCTTGTGGGGGACAGGGTGCAGGAGGGGTCCCCAGAGACCTGGCCGAGGGCATTAGTGGGTGTCAAAATCCTCCCGTCTGCCTGCTGCACAGCATACCTTGATGATGCTGATGCTCCGTGCCCAGAAAATGAACCTTTTCCCTTCCCCCCCCCCCCCCCCGCCTTTTCCCTTCCTGCACAATTCTGCTATAGAGACCCCCTCCATCCCAAGCTATTTTTACCCAGGTTTTGATACATTCGCATCAGCTAAAAATAAGTAGTTTCCATGGCAGCAGCGGCGCTATGAAACGCCGTACGTCTCTGCAAGAGCGGCCACAAGAGCCGGGGAGCACTCGCTGCCTCCGCCGGCGCTCAGGGCAGTGCCTGCCTGGCCCTTTGCAGGGGTGGGAGGGATATTTGCAGCCACTTGCTTGGTCCCCTTTGCCTTGACCTCTTCGAGAGCCACCCTGGGGTTCCCTGCTCATGGAGCTTCCCCTCCTGCCTGGCCTGAGGAGATGCTGAGTTTTGCTCAGCACCAGCATGGCGGGGCCATAGGATGGGTTGGCTGCAGCAGGGCTGCCCAGGGAAGGATGCGCTGAGCTTCCCTGCAGCTATTTTAAGCCAAGCCCCCATGATCCCTCCATGATTTGGGGAAGGTGGGGTTGGGGAGGCAGCTGAGCCCCACGGAGGCATCTCGGTCCCCGTCGCGGGGATGGGGATGGGGGTGGCGCCGTGCTGCCTCCCCTGCCCGCTGACTGCCTGCTGTGCCCGCTGTGGTTTCAGTGCAGCGGCGGCTGCGGGCAGGGCAGGATGATCCGGCACGTGTACTGCAAAACCAGCGACGGGCGGGTGGTGCCGGAGTCGCAGTGCAACCTGGAGACGAAGCCACTGGCCATCCATCCCTGCGGGGACAAGAACTGCCCCTCGCACTGGCTGGCGCAGGACTGGGAGCGGGTAAGTGCAGCCCCCCCACACCCTGGCCCGGGGGGTGCTTGCAGCGAGGGCTTGGTTTTGGGGGGCGATGGAGGAGGGATGCCCTGCGGTGGGGTCAGATGGGGGTGCGTGGGTCTCAGCCGGCCCCACTTGCACACCCCCAGTGTAACACCACGTGTGGCCGGGGCGTGAAGAAGAGGATCGTGCTCTGCCTGGAGATCGTCAACGGCAAGATCAAGACCCGCAACCCCGCCGACTGCGACGTCGCCAAGAAGCCCGTGGAGGAGACGACGTGCTTTGAGCGGCCGTGCTTCAAGTGGTACACGACCCCCTGGTCGGAGGTGAGTGGGGAGGGAGCTGAGGGTGGGGGTATCTGGGGGAGAGAGGTGGGGGGAAAATACCCTTCCTTCATCAGGCACTCGCCCTGAGCGTCTGGTGCCCCGTCCCCTCCTACCGAGGGCCACACCACCTGCAAAATAACCCAGGGAGGTGGGCAAAGGTCTGCAGGATGCAGCCCCCGGGGGAGCACCCATGGGGGCCCTGTTGCTGCATGGGCAGCTCGGGGCAGGGAGCCTGCCCTGCCACGGTGCCGTTGGCTCTGGCTGTGCTCAGGGACAACAGGAACAAGAGGAGGTGTTTAGGGTCAGCTTTGGCTTTTTCTTTTTTTTTTTTCTCTTTCTTCCTTTTCCTTTCTTCCCCCTCCTTACCCTGCAGCTGCTGGTGGGG
>JADKXX010005360.1:0-28901 GCA_017310255.1 Butorides virescens | reverse complement strand
CCGCATCCCTGAGCAGAGGCTGCTACAGGTGGCTGATGTTGCTGGCAGCAAAGACGGAAGCAAGAGGCCAGCGGTGTGGGGTTGAGACATGACATTCACCTCCTTGCCCTGACATCTTCAGCAAGCACATTTACTTGTTTGGGTTTTTTTTTTTTTAGCAGGTTCTGGCTTAGCACAGACCCCTGCCATGGCAGGGTCTTGCCTCACCCCTTCTCTCTGTTCCCCAGTGCACAAAAACCTGCGGCATTGGCGTGAGGATGCGGGACGTGAAGTGCTACCAAGGGAAGGACATCGTCCGGGGCTGCGACCCGCTGGTGAAGCCGGTGGGCAAACAGACCTGCGACCTGCAGCCCTGCCCCACGGAGCCCCCAGGTGAGCCCCGCTGCCGGCAGCACCCCCAGCATTGATTTTCCACTGATTTCCCCCCCAGCAAGCACCACCCTAGCATCTTAGCTTCCACCAACCCCAAATTTGGTACTCATCCCAGGGAGGATGTAAGGGAGCAGCTCTCCCTCTGGGCCCAAGTAATGAGGCACCATGCACTGGCTATTTCTGGAGGTAACCCTGTTAAATTAAGGGTAGAGCTCAAAAGCAGCATGTTCTGACCTTAAGATAAAAGGGAGCTTCAGAGAGCTGACTCGGGTGCGATTCCAGCTAATGTCTAGGAATTTTTGTCTATGTCATTATTTTAATGATTTTTGGTCTCCCAATGTCCTGCAGTATTTGTAACTATCTCGTTATCTGACTCGTCTGCTGGCTCGAAGCCCCTGTGATCTTCAGTGAACAGGCAGTTCTAATTCTTTAATAGGATTTGGGAATAAGGATGGTGTGGGAGAAAAGCATGGAAATGGGAGATGGATTTGGGTCTGGCTCGGCTCCGGACCCGCTGGGTGCCCTCGTCTGGCTGCTTCTGCAGGGTCCAGGGTGCAGCACGGTGCTTGCGAGGTGCCTTGTGGCCCCGTCGTAGCAAGCTGCCTGCCCTAGGAGCAGCCTGGTTTCTTGCATTCTGTGGATTTTAAGAGATACATATATACATATATATGTATCTTATGCGTTTGAAGCAGAATATTGCTCTGAAGGGAGCTGGGAGAGCGTTGTAGTGGTTTCTGCCATCTTCCCTCCCTCCAGCAGCTCGCTTGCCCTGGGTTCCTGCTGTAACGCTGCTGGATTCCTGCTCCCTTCCTCCCATAGCCTTTTTGGGGCAGAAATTGTGAGTGTGTTGGGATCACTCCGTGCCCTGCCATGGGAGGCTCTTGGTTCCGGGACAGCTTGGTGCCTTGGTGGCTCCAGCAATCCCTGGGCAGCTCTGTTTTGCAGGGAAGAGCTTGAAGTTTTAAGGCTGGGACCAAATAAGACTTCCCAGGCCAGGCCAGGTGTGATGAAACGCGTCAACCTTCTCATGCCTTTGCTTAGGTTGACAATGACATTTATGGAGAAGCTCCATGGCGTTTTGCAGGGGATGCTCTGCCAGATGTTGGGGAGGTGGCGGTTGCAGCCGGGGTGATTTGTTGCACAGCCCGTGGTGTTTAGGGTAGGCTGTGTACGGGCTGGGAGGGAAGTGAGCTCAGGAGCTGGCAATGGTTTCTTTTCTTTTTCTTTTCCATACCGGTGCCTTTTGCCTTCTCTCCCCCAGACGACAGCTGCCAGGACCAGGCAGGAACCAACTGCGCCTTGGCCATCAAAGTCAACCTGTGCAGCCACTGGTACTACAGCAAAGCCTGCTGCCGCTCCTGCCGTGCACCCCACTCCTAGTCCCCGGGGCACCCAGCACCCACGGCACACGCCGGGCCAGCACCCTGGCCCGCGCCTCCCTTAGCAAGGGCTCTCTATACCATTTAGTAAGCGCTACACATCCCACAGACTGGTGTTAAGGATGCTTTTGGGTTGGTTTTGGTTTGTTGGTTGTTTTTTTTTTGTCCTCCCCCACCGACGCAGAACCACTCTCCTTGTCCCTCTCCCGTGTAGAGGAACGGTGCCGGCACGGCTGGGTTGCAAAGCCATTACCGCTGTACATTGGTAGCCCTCGTTATCAGAGCTGTACATAAAGTCGTGTATATTTGATTCCCCCGAACCGCAGGCACGTGCACGTGTTTCACAAGGTCTCGTCCTTTCGGTGTCTTTTCCTCTGTGCAAGTTTGGGGTTGGTGATGGGAAGGCGTGAACTCTGCGGAGCGCAAGGTTCCCTTCACAAAGGGGGTCAGTGCCTCTCTCCGAATTGATCCCCTGCGTTCTCTCTGCATTTAACGTGGTGGGAAGCTGATTTTCGTTTGCTAAATGAACTCAAGCCCAAGCCCTGGTTTTTGTAATATGTAGGTGTATACTTTTTCAGAGAATTTTATCTTATAATCAAATGTTAGTTCCATAGTCCTTACACCCCCCCCCCCCCCCCCCCCCCCGTAATGCTGACATATTGTATATAATATGGAAACATAACTGCACTTTATATCACAAAAAAGACGTGCTCTTTTTTAATATATTTGTTTACAGACAGTGAACTTTATCCATATAATCATTAATTTGTACTCATATGTATATTTTAATAAAGTGGTCATATTTATGGTGGTATCTTGTTTTATTCTCCAGTTTGTAGTGGGTGTTTGCCCCCCCCCCCATGCTGGAAACACTGGAGTTGGGGCTATGAACTGGCTGGCGCCTGGGGGGGGCGCAGAGCAGCTCTAAGTTGGGCAATTGCAGATGCTTGGGCAGTGATGCAAGGAAAAGGCCCTGCAGGGGGGGAGCTGGGGATTTTGGGATGGTTAAGGGGCCCTTTGGGGTTATGTGGGTGGCTTTAGGAACTGCAACCCTGGAGCTTGCAAGGGAAGAGGTTTGATACCGTGCCAGTAAGAAAAGGGCCTTTCCATGCTCCCAAGGGTGGTTATTGCTCCATGTCTCTGCGAGCATCGCTTGCCAAGGCTGGGCCAAAGGCTCTTTAGCATCCCCCCATGCAGGTAAACTCCTGCACCTAGGCAAAATCTTTGCAAACACCCCCCTGTGTTTGAAGATGCAGGGACAAAAAGGTCAGCCTCAAAGCCCATGTCAAAGTAGTTTATTATTTCTTTTTTTTTCTTTTTTTCTTTCTTTTTTTTTTTTTTTTTTAACCCCTCTGTGATTCCCAAAGTCCTGTACAACAGATTACCAGGTGAAGGTTAGGGTAAGCCAACCGTTTGCTCAGTTTCCAAGCTACACAGGAAGGAAAAATGAAAAAAAGAAAAAAAAGGGGAAGAAAGGAAGGCTGGCGAGAGAAGTACGGTCACGAGAGATGCAAAGAAGAGAAGGGCTCGATGCGTAGAAACAGGGAGAACTGTACACAGGAGCGTGGCCCCGGAGGCTGCTGGCCCCCCGGAGCGGAGGCATCGTGCTCCCGGGACACAGCGACGCAAGGACCAAGCCCAGAATATTAAACATGTAAGAAACCAAACCCAGCCCCCCCCGCCCTCACCCCCCCACCCCAAACAGAAACCCCCAAGAAAGTCAAAGATACTCATTTGCAAAGACTGACTTGTACTTCAAAAGATTTCCTGTGGATTTAAAAGCCCTCGCGTTTAAAAGGAAAAGATCCAGCTGGGCTGCAAACAGCAGTTTGGGGCTGAAGCGCGAGGGCTTTTTCATCCCCTCGCCTCTTGAACAAGGAAAGCCGACCCGGAGCGCAGCGCCGAGGCCGCTGGAGTCTCTTTGCAGCCAGTCCGTCCTCCGCTGCGGCTGAGCCAGCCACCCCCGAGCCCAGAGCCATGCTTTTAACCTGGATAACGCACACCCCAGGAGGAAGAGGGTGGGTTTTTTGGCCAGACAAACCGTGAGTATTGCAAGGTTGGAGGGGAGGAATCCAGACAGCCGGGAGAAACCAGAGCACGAGAGTCCCCAGGCAGGCACCGCCACAATGAGGGCTTGCTCCTCTCAAAGCACGGGGTTAACCCAACGGCTCCTTGGCGGCACGGTGAGCTCTGCCAGCGCAGCCCTGGCCCGATCCGGGGTGGCCGGCGGAGCTGGGGCAGAGCCGGTGCTGCAAGCCTGGCCAGGCTGCCCAGTTGTGGGAAATAGCACGGTGAAAACTGCAAAAGAGGTGGTTTTGCCTAAAGCTAAAGTGCCTTGACACATTCCTGGATGGGGAGAAAATGTCATGGCTTTTTATAATTAATTTTAAAAAAAAAAAAAAAACCACCAAAAAAACGTGTTAAAATGTGCATGCAGAAGGGTGGGCACGTGGTCACGCTCTTGCTTGCCCAGGACGCAGAGACCTCGATTAGAAATTGTGTATGGTGTTATTTGGAGCGGGGGCACTCGTTAGCCAGAGGGGGGTGGCTATGGGTATATTCCTCCATCCGAAACAGTGCCGTGCGTTATTTCCATGGCCAGGTAATGCAACAGGTTTGCAACCCCCCCCCCCCGCCCCAGCCCATCTCCACTGGGGGGGGGGCCTGTGGGGCTGCCCTGGGGGCTCCAGGGGCAGGGACAGGCTGTGTACCCAGCGGCCATCCTAACCCTGAGGGGGCTGCGCCTGTCACCCGGGAACAAACGGCCAACGTGAGGCGTGAGCCAGCCCGGGAATAGGGCAGGGCTGTGCACGGCTGGAGGACGGAGCGGCGCAGGAGGGGGGGGGCGGAAGGGTGGGCAAGAGCATCCCCTGCTTTGCTATGGGCCCATGAGGTGCGTGTTTGTGTGGCTGCGTGTGAACGCTCGGGCCAGGAGCCGGCGGCTGCGGCGTGCCCCCGCGCCGTGGCAGCCGCCAGCCGTCCTGCGCCCAGCCCCGTGCCCCATTACTTGCTTCTCATCACTCGGCGCTCCAGCTGAATGCTGAGGAGAGGGTGTTTACTCTGTATAAAAGGATGCACAACATCAAAATCCTCTTTATAAAAGAAAAAAAAAAAAAAATATGCAACGCAGTGCTAGAAAACCTCACGTCCCAGCTGCAACCGTCCTCCCCCTCGCTCCCCTTTCGGTTGGTTTTTTGCCACCCCTTTATATTGCCGTTTAGCACATTTCTGCCTACGGAATGTAGAAATGCATTCTAGTTTGGTGGTTTTTTTGTTGGTTTGTTTTTTTTTTTTCCCCCTCTTTCTTTTTCAAAACGCTTCCATGAATTTCAAAAAGTTCTCCCCCGCCGTTAAAAGCCCCATCGGGCAGCGGCGAGGTGCGATGTGATGCGGCGGGCCGGGCGGGCAGCCAGCACCTCACACATCGGTGCTTATGCTGCGGCTGCGGGAGAAGGCTTCCCGCATGGCCGAGAGCCGGTTGGGGTTGAGCGCCTGCAGGTTGGCCACGCTCACCGGCAGGTCGAGATCTTCCTGGCTCACCGTCTTGTAGCTCACCCGGTCGCCCCCGTTGTGTAGCTCCTCGGGGGGCTCCTGCAGGAAGAAGGTGGGGGGCTCGTAGGGGGCACAGCCCGGGCAGCCGGGCCGGCTCGGTGTCGGCTTTTTGGTGAAGGGTGACGAGGCGTAGAGGGACGGGCCGTTGGTCAGCACTACGTTGCGGTTGCAGTGGAGCGGCGGGATGTGGGAGTGCACGGCGAAGTCGGGCTCCTCCTCGTCCTCCTCGGACTCATCCTTCTTGCAGCAGTAGTACTGAAACGGGATGGCCCCACGGGGCCGGGGCTCAGCCACGATCCTCAACACCCCCCCCCAACCCTGTCACCAAGGGGCTGCTCCGTGCACGCCAGCCCTGGGGACCCGCAGGCTCCCCCTGCCATCGCAGCTCCCTTTGGGGACACGTCCGTCCCCCCCCCCCCCAGCCTTACCTGGAGCCTACAGTAGCAGAGGACGGCGATGATACAAAGCAAAATGACAGTCGCTAATATTCCACCTGTGATGACCACGGTCCCGGCTGTCATCCGCCCTCTTCTCCATTAACAGCCTGCAAAAGCAAGCACACGCGGGTGACGGGGTACGTCGGGGTTGCCGGTCACAAACCCCTCAGCTCACCCCTGTTTGCAGAGGGCTAGAAACCAGGAGGGCTCTGTGGGAGGGGATGGGCAGGATCGGGCCACATCCTGGCACCGGGTGCCTGTGAAAGTCCCCGTACCCCCTAAATGCTACCTTGCAGGTGCAGGGGGATAACGAAAGCTTCACACAGCGGGTGAGAGTTTTAGTGAGCAGCAGCTCTGGGGTCACACTGGGCTGTTCTGCATGAAGGAGGGGGGACCCAAGGGAAATTAAACCTTCTGTCCAATGCCCACGGCACTCAGGGCACCCTCCTGGCTCCTGCCTGGTGGCAGAGACCTTCAATGATGGGAGAAGGAGCTTTGCAGTAAGGATTTCTGAGCGGTATGCATTTTTTTTTCTGAGCCTATAATCCATTTTCCCCATGAAAACAATGTGGTATTTTAATTTGGAATAACTGGAGCTGCTAAGTGAGCCTTTAATGACTGCAGGGACAGGCACGCTCCCCTCCCTGAGCAGTGAGCTGGGGTATGGGATGTGTCTGCCCGCCGCAGGAGGCACCGAGCTCCTTTCCTTCGCCACTGCCAAGCCACAGTGTTGGGGAGACTGGGGGGACACCCCAGGATGATGCTTCTGAGAGCCTCAGGTGGGTTGGTCATTCCCACCACAGCAAATGCTGCAGCTGGGACCAAGCGTGCTGGACACCATGGAGATGCTGTGGCTCAGCTTGGCCCCACACTTGCGTTTTGGGGTGCCCACCAGCACCCTTCTCTCCCTGGAGTGCCCCTTGGAGGAATCTGGGTGCTGACACAGAACTGGTCGTGGTGGAAAGTCCCTGCTTCTCGCATCGCCAGGCTCACCCAGAAGGCAGATGCTGTGCATCAGGCGCAGCCCACGAGCCCCGCAGGGCCAGCATGGACCTTGCTCCGAGCATCTCTGCTCCGAGAGCTCGTGGCAGGGCTTGAACTTCCCTCCATCCTGCGCAGAATAAGACCAAGCTCTTTGCCACGAAAAGGATGCTGGGGAGACACGGATCTGCCTGCAGACACCTGCTAGCAGCTATGCAGACAGCGGCGCTAACACCAGCACCACCCAGCAGCTAAAGCTCCTCTTAGTGCCGCAAGTGCTGGGCTGGGAACAGGAGAAGCGATGTAAATTAAGAGAGGAATTGTACCCTGACCACCTACGCTACAAGCGCTTTAACAAAGCTGGCCCCCAGCTCAGGCTATCAGGTTAAAACAAAAAAAAAACCAACCCAGCCACCCCAGCCCCAAATTACTTCAGCACCCAAGGAAAAGCAACCGTATCTGTCAGGGATTTAACCCGCTTCCAAAGGAAATAAATCTGTGGCATATTTTCAGGCGCTTAATGTCCTGTTAAAGTTGGGTAAGTGCTGAATGGATAAAGCAGTATCACATTTTATGTTGCTGCTGAGCAGCGCTGTAGGAGGGAAGGTAATTTATAACCCCATCTGAACGCCTTCTCGCACCGCGCGGCCATGGGGCAAGCACTGGGCCAAATCCTGCCCTCATTCCTTGGGCAAAATACTCTGAGGAGGCTCGGGGGAAGGAACGCGGTCAGGGGAAAGTTTTGCAAGAAATGCTTTAGTGATTTAGAAACTTTGGCTCCTGTTTGAAGATGGAGAAAGGCGCTTGGCTGCAGACTTCGGGCTGCACCGGGTGCTGTGGGTGCGTGCACCGGCCTGGCAGAGCCGGCTGGGAATGCCCGTCCGTGGGTCCTTTGCTGCTCCCCTTTGCAATCACTGGGCCACCACGGAGCCCAGGGCTGGGGTGCGCAGGGCAGGCACAGGACCTGGCTCTGGGCTGGCCAGGCTCAGCCCTGCAGCTCCTCGGGGACGGGCGCTGCACCCATCCAAGAGGACCAGCATCTGAGCAAGCTCCTTGCCAGCCCAAGGAGACAGGCACCAGGCAGGGCTTGGGCAGGGAGGGCTCCCCGGCTTCCTTGCTGGTTAATTAAATGGCCGCCTAAGCCAGGGGGACAGCAAGGGTCGTACAGAGCCAATTTTTGCGGTTTCTGTCCAGCCACGGTCAGCCAGACGTGGCATCGCAGCCGCTCCATCCCGAGCAAGACCATTTGCATGTCGCTCTTTTTTCCTCCCATAACATACTTGCCTGATTAAAGCTGCGTACCTGGAAGCATTAAACTCTCCAGCGTGCAAAGGGGGAGGAAAGCAGAGCATGTGGAGGCCCATAAGCAGAACAATTCCTGTCTAGACCTCCTTTATACATTTGTTCCTAATTTCACGCTCCACAGGCTCCCAGATTCATATATTTAGTAATAAATATCCTGGTAAAAGGAAGTGCTTTGCAGCTCCGCTGTGGTCTTGGAGAAAGTATGCAGGAGCCCTGGTATTAGGAACGCAGGCACCGAGAGATGCAGTCCCAGCAGACGGTCGCTTTGGCTCCTTCCTCGCCCCTCGGTAACATTAGGAGCCCTTGAGCTACCGAGGATGCCTGAACCCCCCCCCCAGCCCCTCTGCCCCATCCAAATCCAGCCCCCAGCACGTCCTCCATGGCTGCCAGGCAGCAGGGAAGGGGCTGCGGGGGGATAACTCCGTACAGGCTGTTTGCCCCGGCCCAGGAGCCCTTTGCTTTAGGAAAGCAGTCCCCAACGCCGCGGGGGTGACGGGGTTGGTGCCTCTTGAGGTTACTGCGGGCAGATGGGAGCTTGGGTGCAATGCTCCCCCCTTCCCCAGCACCCTGCCTTACCTCCCCGGCGTGCAGAGGATGGGTCCTGCTGCAACACACCGAAGATGCATCGCTGCATGGGTGCTACAGCCTGCTCCTGGATGAGCTTCTTTGGCTTTAGACACAATCCTGTGCCACTTGCCTGCTTTTGCCAGGACACCTATTGCTGCAGCTACAGCGGCACCAGCCCTGCAGCCCGGCAGCGACTGGGAAGTCCCAGGGTGCGAGAAAATGGAGTTTTCTATTCCTTGCATCCTGGAGAAGCCACCAGCAGAGCTCCCATCGGCTGCAGCCCTGGATCGGCAGCACCTTTCCTTGCTGACACCCCCTGCACGTCCCTGCCGTGGCTGAGGACATGGGCTCTGAGGTCGTGCTGCTCATTAGGAGCCAGGGCTGCATCGGCCTCTGCTCCCCTCTTTGCCTGGGCGCTGCCACGAGGGACTGATGGACCTTCCCGATGGGCTGCAGGGGGCTGGGAGAAGCTTCCCACCAGCAACAAAGAATGGGACAGCATGGAATTGCACTTAATGCAGAAAGGAGAAGAGGGGGAGATGAGCAATCGTCCCAAGTCACCACCACACCACCCCCCCAGCATCCTGAAGGCAGTCCCTGGACTGCCAAGGGTGCCCGGTGCCGGGAGAGGCTGCTCGCAGCTGTGCCCGGCTCCTGGGACAGCCTGGCTGTGCAGCCAGCGCCTCTTGGGAGCCTGCATGGGAGGAAGGCTTCAGCACAGCCGGGGGGGGCTGAGCTCAGCCCATCCGAGGGCTCCAGCTAACACCCGCCTAACCACGGCTCCGAAACGCTGAGCTCCAGGTGCTGGAGCACTCCAGCCACAGCCGGCTCCTGTGGACTGGCCTGATCCTGCCTGCCAAAGCGGTGGGAGAAGGAGATGCAGGGAATGCTATGGAGACCACACTGAGGTGTCTTTAAGAGACCCTCAGGTGCCCAGCTAAGCCAGCTTCTGGGATTTACAGGTCTTAAGCACAATCTTCAGGCCAGACCTCTACATGAATGGGGCTTCCGCTCATCACATCCCATCCCATCGCATCCCATCCCATCGCATTACATCCCATCACATTACATCTCATTGCATTGCATCCCATTGCATTGCATCCCATAGCATTGCATCCCATAGCATTGCATCCCACCCCATTGTATTGCATTGCATCCCATCGCATTGCATTCCATCGCATTGCATCCCATTGCATTGCATTGCATCCCATCCCATCGCATCTCATCCCATCGCATCCCATCCCATCGCATCCCATCCCATCCCATTGCATCCCATCCCATCCCATCCCATCGCATTGCATCCCCTCTCTACTCCCATCCCCAGGGCAACACAGTCACCCCAAAGCCAAAGTCACCCTAGCTGGAAGTGCTGTCATGGCAAGCACCAAATAAAGGGAGGCCTGGTCCCACTGACACTGTGCCTGCACAAGAAGATCGTGTCTTACCTGTGAAGAGCGGGAGCCCATGGCTTGTCCCACCCGCATCCCCCAGCAGCCCTGGGATCTGCTTCCTCTGCAGCCAGAAGCAGCACAGCCCTCTATTTAACAAGGAAGTTGGGAATTGCCCTTATCCTAACTTTAGAAGCTGGAGATTTAAACAAAGCAGCCAAAGGAGGTGCAAAACAACAACTGGGAGCACGGATATGAGTGCCGGCAGGATTGCTCACGCCTGGTACCTCACCACCGGAGCAGGCGGGAGCTTGGACCCCACCATAATAAACACACAGGAATAAAGACACAGCCAGAAACACCCCCTGCTCGAGGGACACTCGGCACAAACCTTCTGCAAGAGACCTCCGGCCCTCGTCCTCGCCGTTCTGCTGATCACAACGGTGGTCTCACACGTGCAGAGGGGAGCGGGGATCAGCTCTGCCCTTTGCTTCCAAATGGCCAAGATGGAAAAAGGAGAGGAAAAAAAAATAAAACCCACCCCACCCTTTCCAGGGAGCGGAGGAGGCCAACACTGTGTCCTGAAGTAACACCATCCTGCCTTGTCTTGGCTCTGCTCTGCACTAGCACATCCCTGGCCGTGCTGTGTGCTTGGCCGAGTCGCTTCTGCGCTGAGCCCTGCTGCCGTGCGGGGGTGTCCTCCTGCACCCGGGAACGGCCTCCGAGGGGGGGAGCGACCCTGCACGCCAGCACGGCCCCCAGGCAGGGTCCCCATGCTGCCCGCACCAACCCTCCTTCAAGCATCACCAGTGATGGGTGGTGGTGGGCCAGCTCCTTTGGGTCTAGGGAGAAGACCCAAGGGAGGGACCTCAACGGGGAGGACATTCAGGTTGGGAAGATTAAGTCCCATGTGGAAACTGAGGGTTTAGCAGCTGTGTACAGGGGGAGCACAAGGCTGACCGTGGTGAAGGGTTCCAGGCTCCACTGGTCTTGTCCTGGGTGGGCAACGTGGCCATTTCCCAGCTCATCCATGCACAACGAACCCTGATGCCAACGCTTCTGACCAAGCCCCACTTCAGAAGAAAGGAAAAGACCTCAGCAAGAGCTGGGGAAAGAGGAGAGGACGCCAGTGATGCCGGCTGCCCGGAGCTGCTGCGTCTTGCTGCTGCTGCTGCTTTCCGCCCCAGAGCTGGGTGCAGGACCTTGGCCCAGAGTAACAAGAAATTACGCTATAATAAACCAGCTGGGGCAGAGCAGGCTGGATCTGGACCCTTGAGGCTGCAATGTTGCAGGGTGAGCCTGGCTTACGCCCCCCCTGGTGCCCCGTAAGAGCCACGGCTCTGCCCAAAGGGAGGCCCCGGAGAGCATTGGGGTGATGGAAAGCCACTGCCCGGCCAGCAGCCACCAGCCTGGGAGGTGGGAAAGCAGCAAATAAGTTAGAAGCCAAAAACAGTTTGGTGGCAAATACAGCCTTATTTCTGCATTTCCCCCAGTTCCTGTAATCCTACCCAGTCAATGAATAAGAGCCGGGCTGCTAGGAACAGCCAGGCAGCGTGCCAGCAGAAGACTTTGCATTTACAGAGCCAGCGGACAGGGCAGCTGCCAAAAACACAGGCGGAGAACGTGGCTTTCCATATGAAAAACACTTTAAGCAGAAGGCCTGCATCCCTTCTGTTTGCTTTCTCTCCCTCCCTCCTGACGGCAGCGCTCCTGGCCTGGGGGGCTGATGCTCTGCGTAAACAGCAGGGATTTAAACAGCCAGGCTTGACCAGGGGTGGGCTGGGGAAGGGGCGCAGGGGGGGGCTCGGTGCCTGCAGACCCATCACTTCAACAAGGCCATCTGAGCACTCCCCAAGACAAGGACAAGACGAGACATGGCTCATCAACCAGTGCTTCCCCATCTCAGCGCAAGTGCTTCCCATGTGGGACCCCCCCCCCCCCGTACCTCCAGGCACCCCACACTCCAAGTTGCTTTTGAACATTTTATGAGCAGAGGGCACTTAACTCCCTGCTGTCCCCTGTTTGGGGAATGCTACTCACAATTCCCCAGGCTGATCCATAGCAGACGGGTCTTCCTGGGCGCTGGAGATGGCTCGGAGATCCCAGCAGCCCCATCCTCCCATCTGCACCCACTGGGACCACGCTCGCCCTCATCTCTGCTCGGCCACCAGCCCTTTGCAGAGCATCTCCTGTGCTCAGCAGCAGTGCAGAGGTCAGGTGCTTTCCCTTCCCTAAAAATGGGTGTTTGCACCACTACGGATAGTCCCTGGAATAAGATGGATTTTTGGAAGTGAGCCTATGGCTCCTCCACCACCTGGGAGATGCAGCCAGCTCTGGGCAGGCGCTCGCAGGCGGTAACGCTGCTGCGGGCTTTGAGACGATGAATCAGAACAGGGAGCGAGCAAAACATTTCACACCCACCTGAAACTGCCTGGCCCCCTTCTGGGGGCCTTAGAGCAGTTCCCTGGTTTGAAGCCAATTACAGAGGTCGCCCATACCCTTACAGAGGCCACTCACAGCCGCCTGTTCTGCTAAATCTGCAGTGACCCCGGAGGCTTCCCCCCCCCCAGCACACCCCCAGCCCCCTGCCTGCTGGGACAAACCCTGATGCTTCAGCTCCCACTGATGTCCGGACCAGAAACAACACATTTCAAAGGCAATCTATACCCAGTGCCTGATAAATTATTCAGCAGATGGCACATTGCTGGAATAGTGCTGAGCTTTGCAGAACAGGATCCCGGCCGCCTCCAGGCTCCCACGCTGCACGGGGCGGCTTGGGCAGGGCTGGGACGGCAGCTCAGGGTGGGCTGTTTCGGGGACCAGGGCTCACGGGGTGCCTGGGAATGGCTGAGGGCAGGAGGACACCACCATGGCCATGGAAAGGTGATGAGGGCTGGGGTGCAAGAGAGCCCTCTCCATCCACAGGCACCGGCTTGGTGCTTTCCCGTGCTGGTTTTAGGGCCCTGGCAATGAGAGTTAAACCTGGAGGTGCATCAGGCTACTATAAGACGAGCACGGGGATGATTTGGGGATGTATCCCCCTGTGTTTGCATCAATCATAACCCAGAATAAACTCCTCCAGGGGACTGGAGGGGCTGGGGACTGTTCCTCTCTGCCCATTCTCAGCTCAGCCCTTCACAGCCAGAAACGCTGCTGTAGTCGCGCCGATGGCCGGGCTGAGATGGGGACTGGGGACAGTCAAACGTCACAGTGACCTGCTCCTGCAGTGACCTGTCCTCCTGCTTTAATGGTATTATATATCGTTAAATCCCAGAATTTTATAGTCCAAAGTGTTTTGTTAAATATCGCACGGCAGCCCAAAAACTCACAGAAAAGCCACTGCTTGCCCATTAAGTTGTAGAAGCTTTTTCCACGGGCTGAGGACACTCCGTGTTGGCATCCCTGCGGGTATCCCTGCCGGCGGTGGCACTGCCAGCGCAGCCAGGCTGTGAGCTGCTCTCGTGCAGCATCGGCAGCGAAACCCAGCAAAGGAGGCGCAGGCTATTCGGGAGATAGCATCGCACAGCCACAGCCACTCCGAATTTCAGCTTTTCCTGAAGCTTTAAAAAAAAAACAGAGTTCATGGGACAATTAAGGAACCTCTCCCACCAATTACCATTATTAGTTTTTAAAACAGAGACTGGCACTTAGTGAGCCGTCTGAATTTTCAGCACACTTAAGCAGGCTGCCTTCAAAGCGCATCGATCCGGGGGATGCCTGCCCCAGCAGCGCGCGGAGGGAATATGTGTTCGGAAATAATGAGGCAATAATGTCATTTAATACAACCAAATCACGCCTAATGAAAAATAATATTTGCACAGCTCATCAAAGCGGCATTGAGGCTTACTAAGCACAACTCCAGGCATGAATTTAAATGACTGCAGATGCTAAATGGAGTGCAGGGGTGCCAGTGGGGGAGGACGGGGGAAAATGCTGAATCACCTGGAGGGTGCGTGCGCTGCCCTCGGGAACATCCCCTTCCAGTGCCCCCGGGGCCATCCCAAAGGTGTTGCTGTCTCTGTCCCAAAGGGACACGGGAAGGTGTCTGCAGACACTTCAGCATCACCTGGAATAAAGCAGGGTATATCCACCCTGCTCTGCCCTCCCACCCCTCTGTAGAGCATCAGGCTCTGGAAGGGGCTGCCCAGGGAGGTGGTCAAGTCCCCATCCCTGGAGGTATTTAAAAGAAGGATGGATGAGGTGCTTAGGGACAGGGTTTAGTGGTGGGATGGCAGGGTTAGGTTAACGGTTGGACTTGATGATCTCAAAGGTCTTGTCCAACCTAGACGATTCTGTGATTCTATGATTCATCGATAGGGATGCTATCGCTATCAACAGGGATGCTATAGATATTGATAGGGATGCTATAGATATTGATAGGGATGCTATAGATATTGATAGCGATGCTGGCGGCACTGCCCTGCCCAGCAGTGCATCCACACACACCAGCCCCACGCTCGCATCAATCCCAGAGAGGCAAACCCAAAAACCAGGCCCAAGGAAGGAGCTGGTGCAGACGTGATGGACTTGCCCCCGGGTCCGACCCCACGAGCGGCCACAGCAGGGGCTCATGGCCAGCCGGTCTCCGTCAGGATTTGAAAGCCGCTGTCAAATCACACCACAGGGTTTTACCCTCCCCAATCCCACCTTTCACTGCCCAAACAAACCCACTCTGCTTAAGTACCGGGAATGATTTCCATACATCAGCTGGAAAGCAGGCCGTAATCCCAAAGACACATAAGCAGCCTAAACTCCTTCAAAAAAAAAAAAAAAAAAAGAAAAAAGAAAGACAGGCTGTTTTTCCACCCTGCATCATTTAATCGCCTCTTGAATTATGGTTTAGTCAGCCTGAGATATTAGCATCAGGGAGAGCAGGTTTTGGTATTAGCAGCTGGAGATAAGCTACCGCAATCACTGCTGAGTGGGAAATCAGTCGGGGGGGGGAGCACCCACCCACCCTGGGGACTTCTCCTAGCAGGGCAGTTTTGCAGGCTGGAAATGTCCCCTGGCCAACCTGAAAAGCTTGGGTTAGCTGAGAACTACCAATAAATCCTACTCCTGATCAGTACTTCCTCATGCCTCTCACCAAGCAAGCATTGCTCCTCTCCGTCATCATCCCGCCGGAGAGTGCACGGCGGCCCCCCCCAGCAAGGCACAGTCAAAAAGCCTTAATTGTCAGAAAACGCTGCTGAAATGATGCACCAAAGGGGGAAAAAAGGGGAATTTGTCTTTCTGAAAGAGCAATTTTCTTTCCAGCATTGCTCCATTCACCTGGATTTTGAAAGCTCTTCAGGCTGAAAATCAGAGCTGCTGCCCTGAGAGCCCGGGGAGCCCCATGGGACCTGGTGCCTTACACCAAGAGCTCACACCGGCTTTTCCACTGTCACATCTCCCGGCAAATGCCTCGAGAGCGGGGTTTCGTGGCTCAGATGGCGCTGCTGGGGTATGCGGATGGGAAGAGCCTCGCAGAGTCGCCGGCTGAGCTCTCGGCAGATTACAACCCTGGCTGGGAGCTGGAGCTGCCTCCTGGCCCCCGGGGGCACCGACACCGCAGCTGGGATGGGTCCGGCATTCCCACCCACGGCGGTCCTGGGGACAGGGCTCTTACAGACCAGGGGACACCGTGCAGACGGACAGCAAGGTCTTGGTATCTTCTGATGGCCTTGCAAAGCAACAGGAGCAGCAGGTCTCATGGATGCCCTCCCAGAGGTGGCTGCTTTCGCTCTGGGGATTTCTTGGCTCTGGCCGTGTAGTGGTGTCTGCATGGAGCCTCGTGCTTATGGGAAAACACTGCAGCAACCGGCGTGGGGGAGATGGGCTGAGCCAGCCCTGCTGGGATTCAGCCCTGTTAGAAACACGACCTGCTTCAAAGCTTGGGTTTGCACCTTTTAGCTTTTGCCTCAGGCAGCCACAAAGCCACGCAGACGCCGGCGCGGCACCGCAAAGAGCAGCAGCCGATGCAGGCAGCAGCCAGCCCCAGCTGCACCTTCAGCCCTTGTGCACCATCCGAGCAAAAGCCCTGGTCCAGTCCAGGGCCTCTTGCCCCCTCTCCTCTCTGGCTCTGGCAAACGAAGCAGTACTGTGCCCGAGAGGGAAAGCGTTGCTATGCCTGTACCCATTTTACAGACAGGGAAACTGAGCCCCGGGCTGGGTAAGGCTCTGCTTTGGAAGCTAGGTTGCTTGAAATCTATCAAATACCAGCCCATTTCCAGACTAAGGTAGCTTCTCCCAGGCCAGGCACTGGGTAAGCAGCGAGCTGGGATCAGCTCCGCTCTCCTTCCACCCCCTGCGCCAGCGGCTGGGAAGGATGAGTCCCCGCACGTGAGCCAGTGGCCCCTGCAGATGTCCTGAGACACGGATGAGCCATCGATCCTGAGATGCAGATGAGCCATCGATCAGGGGCTGGGGGGAGGAAGGACACGTACAGTGTACGTTTCCAGTAGCAGTAAATCTAACAGCTTTGCATTTCCAAGAGGTATGAACACAGCTCCGTGGGACGGGAAGATCCTCAGCAGATTAAAGTCGTTGTGAGCTGCACAACGCGCTCTCATTTGCTCAGGACTCACAGACCCAGACTGGGGAGAAAAATCTCCTTGGGGCTCATTAAAGGCAGCAATCCAAGAGCTCCAGGGACCATCCTCCACCCAGCTGCAGTAACAGGCAGGAGGGGGACCAGCACCCCTCTGTCCTTGCCCCCCCAGCTGCGGGTGGGTGGCCGATGGTGGGTGACACCTCCAGCAGCCCCACCCTGTCCCCCCAGCACCCCGCTGTCACACGCTGTTTCCTCAGCTGCCCTGGGCTTTGGCTCGCCATGCAACCCACTCATTCCTCATCAGTCCCTGCTCCTCTGCCCTGGTGACACGGAGTCCCCGCAGCGTGACCTGGGTCTGTGCTTCCAGCTCCTGCTGCTGCCTGGCACCCGGTGGCTCCCTGGTGCCGGCTGCGACCACCCAGCATCTCCCAGAAACAAGCCCTCGGGGCTGCCTGAACAACCACTCAGGCACCAGCAGCCCCACCTGGGATCTCCAAAGAGATAAATGTTCCTGACTTAAAGTAAAAAAAAAAAAAAAAAAAAAAAAAAAACCTCACAAAAAAGGGTAGGGAGTTTCCATAGCTACAGCTTTACATTGCTCTGGCAAAGGCTCAGGTTCAACCCGTGTAACGAGAAGCAAGCAGAGTGTTTTTCCCACTCCAGCCCAGCAAGGTAGCACGGTGCATGAATAAAGAAGTGAAGAGGGAAGAGAGAAAGAGCTGGGTGATCTTGGAAATAGCGCGTGAATGTTAAGGACCGGCACGTGAGCCCCGTGCTCCCTGCCCTGCCTGGCCCATCGCTTGCATGGGGCATGAGCTGCATTTGTGGGTGGGGAGGGAAGGAGCCCTCACAGCCCCCTCTCATCAGCAGGGCGAGTGAGACGGGCACCGTCATCCTGCTTGACACGGTCAGAGGCTAAAACCCGCTTCATTTAAATGACGGTCTGCGTGGTGCTCCCAGGGCCGGGCTTGCGGGGAGCCGGCGCGAGCAGTGAATCTGCAGAGATTTGGTGGCGCTGCCAATGCGGAGTCACTGTCCACGGGACATGACAGGAGGCTGTAGCGAGGTGGGGGTCGGCCTCTGCTCCCTGGTAACAGGCGATAAGATGAGGGGAAATGGCCTGAAGTTGTGCCAGGGCAGGGTTAGGTTAAATGTCAGGAAAAATTTCTTCCCTGAAAGGGCTGTCAGGCTCTGGAATGGGCTGCCCAGGGAGGTGGTCGAGTCCCCATCCCTGGAGGTATTTAAAAGAAGGGCAGATGAGGTGCTTAGGGACAGGGTTTAGTGGTGGGATGGCAGGGTTAGGTTAAAGGTTGGACTTGATGATCTTAAAGGTCCTTTCCAACCTAGACAATTCTATGAGGGGCTTGCCTTGCTTCGTATCCATGCCTTGAACAACCTAACGTCACGCACGTTGGGCCGGTGTCAGCACCGCGGCTCACGGGGAAGGACACGCACATTTGCAAACCGCTCTGATCATGAACAAGAGGGCGATGATTTTCCTCACTGCGTGTGACCAGGAGTTTTCCTACAGGCAGAAAAATCGCCTTATGTTACCATTTTTAATAAGGATTTATTATTGCTGCATCAGGGGAATTAATACAGACCCGTCTGAGAGGGTAATTTTCTTGGCAACTTACACTGAACTGATTCCAGTAAATTTTCCTTTTTTCCTCACCTTAATTCTGTTACAGCTTTTCCTGGGAGATGAGAAAGGGAAAGATTTAACTCGGAGGAAAAAAAAAAAAACCCCACCACAACGCAACAACAAAACCATAAGCAAACAAGCGGAAAAGATAAAGTAATTCATACACCCCAGCTGACGACCGTCATCGGGCGAATAAAGAGACGGAGAAAACCTTCACACAAATTGCGCTGCTCAAAACCACGTGGGCTTAATAGAGCTGCTGGGATCAAATGTTTGAAATATCGACCGTTCCCAGGGACAGCATCTTTCAGAAATCAAAACACATGATGGATCTTTTTGCCTAGCGTCAGCATTAGGACGACGCAAGCCCTGCCTTTGAAATGACTCCTTGATGCTGGAGAGGCCCTTGAGAGCGATGCGGTGGCTTGTGCTCCCTGCACGCTCGCCCTCCCATCTTCTCGCCAGCCCCGGGAGCCAAAGCAATGCTACCGACAGCACCCAACGGCACGGGAAACTGAGGCAGGCGAGGCTGGTGGGGCGGGAGCTCCCACCCCTTCTGCTGGTGCTTGACGTCGGGCTCCGCGCGCCCCAGCTCCTCGTGTCTGCAGCAGCTCAGCCCCGAGCAGGCTGCAGCTTCTGCCCTCCTCACTGACATGAAGCCTGACTTGCTTCCAGAGGACTGGAAAACGCCACGGAGCTTCTCTTTGGAAGCCAAACCTTAGACCAGCGCTCTGAATCACCCCCGAGCGTTTGAGCCCTTCCTTGGCCTTGCTGAAGGGCAGACGGGACAGCCGTACCTGCCCCAGGGGGGTCTGCACATAACCCCCTCGGGATGGGCATGCAGCAACGTCTCCATCCATCCTGGAAAGCAGGAGGAGACTCACACCCCCGCGCTGCCCCGCTCCACCCTCCCAATCCCAGCTGGATTTCACTTCTCTTCCCTTGCACGGTGGTAAGCTCGCTTCACTTGAACACGTTTGCTTGAACTCGTCGGGAAGTCTATTTAACAGTACAACCCGTCAATAGTTAAACGTTAAATAAAAGTTAAATACAAATCTTTCTGCCCCAGCGCTAACCTTGCAGTTGTGATGAACTGGGAACCCATAACCAAAGCAGCAAAACCTTTCGCTGAACCTGCGCTGGTGGAGACCTCACCCTGATGCTGTGGTTCCACAACGAGCACTTCATTAACAGCCCGCCTCGACGGCAAACCATACAGAAACCCACTTCACAGGGAAATTTAAGTCTTACCAAACCCGGACCTGCAGACGTGAGCATCTTCACTGCCCGCTGCCTGGTTAGCCGACCACAGCTCGTTGAAACGCCGGCGCCCGACCGGCGGTGGAGCTCTGCCTGCTGGAGATGCCCCTCGTGAGGTTAAACAGACCCACAGGTCTCCTCTGGGCATGGGGAACGCGTTCACCGCTGCCTCGAACCATGGGCCTGTTTAATAAAACACCCTGCAACCTGGCTGCCGCTGCTCCTGGGCTTGACCGGGCAGCGCGTGGGAGCCCGGGAATTTCTGCTGCGGTCACAGGATGCTTCAGTTCTGCTTCTGGTTGCTTGAACTGGGATGTCATGAATTGCCCAAGATTGTGATATTCGGGTTAGGTGGCAACGTTAGCATTCGTATCAAGCAAAGCACTTTTTCTTTTCAGGTGCCTGCAAATGTTCTCATCTGTATTCGGTTTTGGAAATCTTCCCGCTTTGAGCAAAACCCAAGCACTGGCTACAGCCACAGCGTGCCAGCGTTATGCGTTCCGGCGGCCGGGCGACTCTAACCCTCTGCACCCAGCAGCGCTGCCAGAGCCCAGCCACATTCATGCTTTACATTTACTACCGATCAAGTCAGCACTTTAAAGACCAACCCTTTGCCTGCCAATCCTAACGCTCAACAATATAACGTAATATTTACAAAGGTATCCAGAAAGCAAGTAAGATCAGCGCTTGGTTTCTCAGAAACCGGTATCACAGTCTTGTGTTTTCTATAACCTCTGTTCTTTTATTTAAAAATACAACAAAAACAAAGATGTGATGCCAGAAACACAAGGGAAAATATGTGCGACCAAGAAAACCCCACTTTCTGTGGGCTGAATCTGCTCCCACGAGCTACCGTGAGAGTCAGGAATAACTCTTGAGAAGACAGCAACGCCGAACTGCTGCAAATGAGAAAAAGCAAGCTGGAACCGTCGAATATTAATTGCACACATATTACGCTTGCCTTTTTCTCAGGGGGCTACGCCTGCCCACGGGATGTCACATCCAGGCTGGCCAGAGGGGATACCAGCAGGCTTCCCCTGCAAAGGGCAGCCAGGATCATCCTGCTCTCGAACCCGGATCGAAGCAGCCGTGAGGACGCGGCAGCCCCCGGGGTGAAATCCCCGCTGCAGCTCTCCCTGCTCCTCTGCTCCGCGACGCCCTGCACGGCAGGCACCTCCGGCACTTCTTACAGCCCAGAATTAGGCACGGGGGGGGTTGTGTCCCCGAGATGCTGAACACCCTGAGAGCTTCTGCCCGAGCCGGAGTGAGCTCAGCGGTGCCAGCGCCCGGCGCTGCAGACCAGAGCTGCCCTTCGCCGGGTACGTCTTCAGCTCCGGCACAATCAGTAAGAAAATGGCTTTGGTGACAGCCGGATCAGAGGGGGCACCTGGAGGGGGTTGAGAAACACCTTTCAAGCGCTTTAATGCATTTGGGTGGGGAAGGGGGGGCCGGCCCCACTCCCTGCCAGGGGGCCCGCGCCCGGGAGAGCTGCGGCCGAACCACCCAGCTTTTTGCCTGCACAGGGCAAAGGCGTCGCAAAGGAAACCCACAGGACAGACATAAAAGTTTGAATTATTCCCCCAGCCCCTCTTTTGTATAATATAACAATCAAAACACAAAATCCACCTAACAGCAAACCCAAATCAACCCTTATTATCCTTCCCCTCCCAAGCCCCCTCCCACTCTCGCAGCACGGCTGTTTTTCCCCAGATCCCACCACTAATCTTTCCAGGGCTTAGCTACCCAGCAGGCGACACCGATCAAAGCAAGACACCTCCTTTTCCTTCCACAGGAGAGCCTTAGAAATTGCATCCCTGTAAATCCCTGCTCGCACCGGCTTGCAGAGGGTGACAGGGAGAGGTCCCCAACAGCGAGGCCACGCATTTCCTAGGCCACCCCCCCGCCGCCGGGGCATTGCAGCGCTTGCTCAAAACTGAGCCTCTGCAGCCTCCACGCTACATTTTCTCCCCGGGAGGGGGGGGAGTTTAGCTTGGGTTGCCACAAAAGGCGTCACGTCTTGCTATATAACTCACATACATTGTGTTAACTAAAGACTGACAACGTGCATGCTATCGTTCTGCGGATGCAAGGGTGGGAAACCAGGAGGAAGACGGAGCAGCACTGCCTGCAGGGGCCCATTCAGGAGAGCCTCCCTGCACCCCACAAGCTGTGATCAAGCAATGAAGGCAGGCAACAAAAAGAAGAAGGTTAATGGTTTGCCAAAGCTGGGGCAGGAAGACTCACGACAGGTCTTAAAACAAATCCAGGCTGAGAGCAAAGGGAATCCAGATGTAAACCACATGGCAAAGCCCAAGCAACACCCTCTGCTTAAATGGGGAAGCAAAAACACGGGCGTCGGAACGGGAACTCTGCACGGGGAGGGGTTGCACTGTCCCTGCTGGTCACCTCAGAAAATACCATATTATTTCCTAGGAAAAAAAAAAAACAACCAACCAACCCAGAGGAGCAAAGGTGGAATACCAAGAATAAAAACCAGCAGAGCTGTTTGCAGGTCTGTTATTTTTCTCGCAGGGAACTGTGCCCGTAAGGTTTAGCAGAGCTGTGATTTGCAGGCTGTAACGCAGCCGCTCCGGGGACTCGCCTGGCACTTGCCTGTGAAGTCCCTCTTGTCCCCAGGCACGCTCCCGCATCACCACAGCAAACACCCGCTTCCACGGAGCCCCAATATCATCTTTTCCATCAAAGTCCAAGGCATCTCTCCGCTGTGATCAGGGCTGCTTTACAAACCTTTGAATCTCGAGACATTTTCATCCGCTTCAGCTGAAATGACCCCAGCTGGGGAGAGGTCAGGGGAGACGACGACTTCGGAATCCGCCACAAGGCTGCGGCGGTCCCCAGAGGGTTTCAAAGCAGCCAGATCACCCAGCAATCTGGATATTTATCTTTCCCCAGGCAGCCAGCTTCCTTTCATTAATGCTGATGTGTTTTCCCCTTTAACCTCAAACAGCCCGAAACTCTCCGTGAGTAAAGAGACAACCCGGCTTTGACTGATGCCAGCTCTGCAGGTACAAGCGGAACGGGTGGTGCTACAAGAGGCCACCTTGGTCCAGCTGAGATTTACAGGCAGCTGAGGAACAAGGGACCAAAAAAATGAAGCCACAAAGGACTTTTCCTCCCAGTTTGCAAAGAGTCCCCTCCAGCAGAAAGGAAGGCAATCTCGGCGGCGCGGCGTGCCCACCGCTTGCAATTGCCCCGACATAATGAGCTTATGAGCTTCGGCGGCTCAGACCCTGTGATGAACTTGTACCTAGGGAAAAGCCATAGTGTGGCCTCAAAGCCATACCTAAAGCTGGCAGTGCGGAGGGCTTCGTCCCCCGCCTAGAGAGCAGCTCATCTCTCTTTTATCCCCTGCCCAAGAGAGGCTAACCACTGCAGCCTTGGGAAGAGCCTAAGCTGGAGTTTAGTGGCAATTTAAAGAAAAAAAACCTGCAAGCTTTTTTCACCGAAGCCTATTTTTCAGGCTGGCAGCTTCTGATGGTTCTCTCACCACCTGAGTTTTGGTAACTGCTACCTCAGTGACCGACCCGCGGGAGGGCAGGGCTGGAGCAGCCGCAGACGAACAGAAGGGAGAAGGCAGATAGGGAGCGGCAGGCTGGGGTGTGTGGGCTCTGAAAGCTCTGGAGAGCTTTCTGCCAGCTCCTCTGCAGCACCGACACAGCTTCACGGCAGCACCAGATGAGGTGGAGGAGGGCTGGAGTCAGCGCTTGGGACAGGATGGTCCCGATGCAGGCAGAGTGCTCCCATCGGCTCCAGGACCCCATGGGCACCCCCCGATCTTGCTCCCCCGCCTCCCTCAAGAGAAAATCAGTGGCAAAACCAAAAGAAAGACGTGGGAGACCGCGACGTGATTTTCCTCCCCATCGCAGCTCTCCGAGGGGCATGAAATGAATGGTGAGAATTAATTCTGTTTGCCCTGGGGCCAAGGTAAGAAGCCAGGAGTGATTTCTGCCAGGAGAGCGTGTGGATGCAAGGCTGGCGTCAGTGACAGCAAAGCCACATCCCTTCCCTTCTGCCACACGTGAGCAGCATCCTTGGGACCTGGGCAAGGGAAGGGGATGATGGCTGGCACTTCACTTCTACCAAAAATTCGCTCGCCCTTCTTTTTCTTTTGTTTTCTTTTTTTAAATAAAGGAGGCTATTAACTGAACAGGGGCGTGATGAATAACGACGTGGGCTGCAGAGCGGCCTCGCTGAGCCCTCCGAGCGCCGGCAGCCCTCGCCAGCCCCCTCGCCCTGCAGAGCCCCCCACCCTCAGCTCAGGTGCTCGGGTGGTTGCTTTACCCACCACTCAGGACATTTATTTTCTTTTCAAAGCCTCAGGGAGGACTCTTTCTCTCCCCCCTCCCTGCTGATGGGAACACTGCTGCCCCATTACGCTGATCTGAGGCTTTTTTTTTAGTGTTGAACCAGTGGTGGTCTCCCCTACATCCCCTGTCTGTGCGCCCCAGCCTGCTCTTCCCACAGCCAGATGTGGGGTTTTTTTCCCAGGCTTGATTCAACCAGCACTAAAGTAAAGAGAAAAACTCAGGTTTTCAGGTTAGATCAGGTCTCTGGCCTGGCAAGGACGGGCTGAGACTTGCTTTTGGGTTTCTGGTAACTTGCTTCTAAAATGTCCTTCAGAAAAAGGCAATTATCACAGTGCCATTAAGGCTTTCCCCATTGCCCGGCCAGATAACTCACCCGGAGTCTTTTGAAATAACCTTTAAACAATAGATCCTGTCTTGTTTACCTCATGTTTCTGAACTCAACAGTAATGCATCCAGATGTCACCCGTGTCTACTGTAGGCCTAACTATTTCTGGAAACACACCAAGGGCAAATTGCTTGGATAATGTCAGATATTGTTGCAGAGAGAATGTGACAAGTTTCCATCTCTCTGATAAAAGCTGTGGAGCAGAGAGCTATTTCCCAGGGCGGCAGAGCTGCCTCCACCTTCAGCTCAGCCCCGCGCGGGAGCTGCGTCCCTCCCCGTAGCCCACGGGCAGGTCCAAGCGGCACGGGCTTCCCAGCTGGGGAGAAAACCAGCGTTGCTGTCAAGCAAAGCTTGGCAAGCTCACAAATTGCCATGCTAAGGGTGGCTTTCGTCCTGGAGGTAAGGGATGGGGAGAGAAGCGCCAGAGACAGCGCGGAGGGGCTGAGCTGCCCCTGTGTTTGCCAGGCAAAGTTGGGGAAGACGTCTCGGCCCGTCTTGTGCCGTTACTCTGAATGAAGCTGAACGCCAGCTCTCACCCACCACAGGTGCTTGTTTCAGCAAGCAAGATAAAACCCTCTCTGATGTGAGAAAGTAAACAGAACTCCCCCAGCCCCTGACTCACAGAATCATAGAATCACTTGGTTGGAAAAGACCTTTAAGATCATTGAGTCGAACCATACCTGTCCACCACTAAACCCTGTCCCTAAGCACCTCATCTCCCCATCTTTTAAATACCTCATCTCCTGTCTCCTCTCCATCACCTGCCCAGAGGGGCACCAGTGCACGCCGAGGGAGCTCCAGCATCTTCCGACAGCTTACACGGCTGCACCCCTGGCCCCAGTGAGAAATCCGTACTCCTGGCCATGTAGGATGGGGCAAAATCACCAGCGTTTAGACTTCAGCCTAAATCAGGTCTGCTCCCGTCCCTGCTTGGCGCTGCTGCTGACACAGGCACCCTGAGAGCCGCGTGGTCCGTGGCAGCCAGGTCCTCCCTCTGGTGCCCTGAACTGCTGTTAAGGGGTCATGGCTGTTGGCAAGCTTTGCAGGGCGAAATGGGCCCAAGGATGTTTCAAAATGTTATTATAACTTTTAATTTTGTTCCCCAACCTTTCCAGCTGACCTCTGCCCAGGGCTGTTCTTGTGGGGCTCGCAGGGCTCGCAGGTTCCTGAGGTCCCAGCCTTGTCTGGGTTGGCCTCAGCTGTGACCTGAACGTGGCTGGAAGGTCTGAAGAGGGTCAGAGTCCGTCACCCAACGTATCTGTCATCCCTCTGACAATCTGTGCTGCTGGAATATATGTTTTTTTCTCAGGCAAAGGGTGAACAAATCCTACCTACTGGAATAAATTAGATCATGAGGAGGGAAGGAGGTAACAGACAACAACACGGGGAGATGTGCAAATCAGAATGGGAACAAGTTGCAGGTTAAATCCCAAACCTGCCACCTTCTCCTTCATCCCTTCCCTGCCCTTCTTCCATGTTATGAGCTGCATCACAAGCCGTGGCTGCGGGAGCCCCACCAGCCGCAAGCACCTCTTCACTAGCCATGTCCTTACCCATATCCATGACAACACGGCAGCCAGGTACCAGAACACGATGAGTGAGAAGGTGCCAAGTTCTCCCCATTTCTTACACCAGCACTAATACAGCTGGGCACTGTGCAGCCACGTGAGAAGGTCCGAGGTACGTAAATACCTTACAGCTTGGCCAGCTGCAAAACCCCTCACTGGCCCACGCGCCGGGCACCGTATCCTGACGTGCCCAAAGCTCAGTGGCACTGACTTCTTCAGCCTGCGAGGACACAGCGAAGCTCTCTGGGCTGCACATAAATGCCCGAGGGCATTGAGTACCTTTACCTCTTTGTATCTGGCCCCCAGCAAAACTTTTAAAGGATGCTAAGGGGAGTGCTCAGGTACATAGGGTCAGGAGGTGTTCCTCAGCTTTAGACGTTCCTCAGCTTTAGACTTTTAGAAAAACTTGGGCCGATATGCCACTGACGACGAGCGGGTCCTCTGGCACTTGGCCACTTCATGCTCTCCTTAGACTGCAAAGCCCAAACCTTCAGGCTTGCCTCGCGTGTCGCCTACACGAGGGTTTGGGGACTGCTGCAGTTGCAATGGAAAAGGATCAGGAGGAGACATGACAGCTAGAGCCATCTACCAGGCTTTGCTCCTTTGTGCTCAGGTAGGCACAGGTATTTAAGAACTGCCCATATCTCTAATCTGGGTTCACCGACAAGAAAACAGAAAGGAGCAAATGCTGTTTCCTTCCTTCCCTCTCACGTCCCCACATCTTTCATAAGTGAGAACCAATGTACTGAGGGGTGATAAATCAACATCAGTCACTTTGTGGGGGATTTTGTTGAAGTTCTTTTTATCTACCGAGCACCAGCACCGTTCCTTAAGAGGTCCTGTCATCGTTCTGCGTTCCTTAAGAGGTCCTGTCATCATTCTGCACAGAAATCCTGACATGCAGAGGAAGGAGGTTACACTTCTAATTACAGCTGCACGGTCTTTAAGGTGTTTGAAATCTCTCTTTGCCAACTGACAGCCGTAATGCATCTTTCTGCTCATTCCAGACCAGACCAGACCCAACCACAAAAGGCTGCAGGCGCCCTCCCGTTATCTGCACGCCACCACGACGGGGCAAGAGCCTAAATACAGGTGTGCGGATAGTTCAGGCACTTCAGTTTATGCACAATTCATGTAAACTATTTTCCCTTAATAGCGTTGTAATTTAGATGCTTACTCAGTGACGACAAGATACAATGACTAAAAACCCCACCGTTCTGAGTACTTTTGCTCAAAGGAGGTCACCCAGGAGCACTGTCTGCACTCTAAACATTGGGATACCTGCCAGGTTTCCTAAAATGACAGGCATCCATCACGGAAGACTGAAGCGCATGATTTTGCCATCTCGGTTTTATGCTGATTTCACTGCTCGTTTTAGGCTAGAAGACAATCTGTTGAACCTCAAAGTGCAGTCTTCTCTTACCTTTAATTTATTCTGTCAGGAAACTGTCTACCTTAATGAGTATGAGCACACCCCCACTACCTTCCAAGTTTGGTGATCTGTTATGTCAAATATAAATAATCCTGTCTGAAACCAGTCAATACGGGGAAATGAAAAGCCATCTTCCCTTGGGGGATCTCTCCTCCCTCCCACAGCCCCCCCGAGCCTGCGGGCTACCTTTAACGTACTGCACGATGCCCGTCTGCAGAGAGCGCAGACCTAGACGGCTGCTGCATTAACCAAATAGTGACAAAACCAACCCAAAGATAATTGTGTTATCATCACCTTCCTTGCGTTCAACTCTGGACTCCCCTCCATCACCGTTGCTTTGTTGCGTGTGAGCTAGCGGGCTGGTTTGCTGCCTAACCTGGGGCTGGGGTGGTCTCTGCAAACTCATCTGGATGGAGTGGGGGCTTGCTACGTCTTTCAGAGAGGACAAGACACGAGAGAGGAGCAAACCCTTGTCCTAGATGCATGGCTCCAGGTGAGATGCCCAGACAGGCTACTGAGAGAGGCCAGCTTCAGCCCCACGCTGAGCGCGCCAAGGAGGACGAGCTGTCCCCAGGGCAGAGAAGGACACGACCCGCACACCCAGGCAAGGCACGGGATGGGGGCAGCTTTCCCACCCCATCCCTGAGAGATGCTTTTGTGACCTCCTTCATGGGCATGCCTTTGAAACTAAAGATGCTGTAGGACCAGGGAAAACCAAGCCTGGAGCACCCCGGTATTTTTCATCCTGGTCTAAGGCGGCGGGATTTGACCAGTCCCCCTGAGGGAGGCTATCGGGGAGTGATGCTGTGCAGTCCTCGCTCTGCCTCCCCCCTCCAAACCCCTTCCCACCCCCAACTCTCGCAGCCGGGGCTATCCCCCTGCCTGCTTTCCTCCTCGCAGGCGCTCCCCCGGGACGCGGGGGGTAAGCTGCCGGTTCCCCCGGAGCAGCAAACCCCGCCGCTGCCGAAAGGCGGTTTAGGATGCACCGGGAGGAGAGCGGGGAGGGGGGAGAAGGAGAGAAGTAAACATGGGAAAAGCACCGCAAAAGACCCCAGCGTTGCGAAGGACGGGTCAGGGCCGGGAGAAGGAGCCCAGGCGAAGCCAGGGGAGGTCCCTCTGCGAGCGGCGGAGCCTCCGCGCCGCTGCCCTCTCCCCGCTCCGCCGCGCTGCCCGCCCCGCTTACCTTCAACCGGGGGAATTGTGCTGGATCTCTCAGGTGAGGACCGCGTCTCCCGAAGTCTCCAGCTCGGAGAGCATCAATGCAAAAAAAAAAAAAAAAAAAAAAAAAAAAAAAAAAAAAAAAAAAACCCCCCAAAAAAAAAAAAAAAAAAAAATTTAAAAAATTTAGAATTAAAAAATAAGAGTGAAGCGGAGGACGCCAGCTGACGGCGCGGAGCGGGCGAGCCGGGAGCAGGCACCCTCTGGGCACATGGCCGGGCCCGGCAGCAGCGGCTCTGCGGGGGAGCGCTCCCTCCCCGCCCGCGCCCCAGCGCCGCCGCTGCCGCCAATGACGGCGGCGCCGAGGGGAGCGGAGCGGAGCGGGGCGGAGGGGAGCGGAGCGGGGCGGAGGGGAGCGGCGCCGAGCGGAGGGGAACGGCGCGGAGCGGGGCGCGCGGGGGGCCGCCGCCCGGTGCCCCCCCCCACCTCCGCCGCCGGCGCTCCCCCGGGATGCGGGCCTGTCCCGGCGGTCAGGGCCGGGCCTGTGCCCCCCCGCGCCTGGGGGGAGAGCGGGGCCGACCCCCGGAGCAGGGTCACCCCCCACCCCCCCCC
>JADKXX010005359.1:0-10389 GCA_017310255.1 Butorides virescens | reverse complement strand
TGGCGTGACTCTGTCCCCTGCACCCATGACCAGGAGCTGCGCTGAGGTTTTTGCTGTCTGGTTTTGGCAACAGCCACCCCTGGGGAGGGGAGCGTCTCACCTCTTCCCAAATCCGTGCCCGTTCCAGTACACCCTCAGGTACTTTAGAAGTCCTCGTCCACAGCTTTCCCTGAAGACGCCGACGCGGTACAGGGCCCCTTTGGCACTAGCAGTGGTGATTCACAAGACTTCGTTAGTGTCAGGGTGGCTACCACGTCCCAGAGCTGAAAAAAGCAACATTTGGTAATAGCAGAATTTGGGACAAAACCTGGCGATTCAAGCTGCCGTTACCCCTCTAGCAGGTGGGCAACCTGCAGAGGCACCGGCACGGAAAGGGCTGTCACAACCGTGCCTAGAGGTTGTCCCCCCTCCCCAAGCTGGCCTCCCAGGGAAGCAAAAACTGTCCCAGCTCTCCCGCTGCATCCCCCGGGCTCAGCAGCCGCTCGTCCCCGGGCTCCTGTGCAGAGCAGCACAGCGCCTTCGCTCCCCGGGCATGGAGGAGGCTCGGCAGGTCTTGGGGGGGGGACGGGGACCCTGCCAGCCCTGCCTGCCTGCACCCCCTGCCATCAGCCTCGGCTGCTGTCACCCACGTTGCCTTCAAGCTGCCAAACTCCTCGTGTAGCAGGGACCCTTCTGCAGGCCACTGCCTCTCCCGGCCCCCCCGGCAGTGACACTGGGAAGATGAGCGGGTTCAGCCTGGAGTGTGTCCGTCTGTCAGGACGCGTGACTTTTGTCCCGCAGCGTTGTTCGTTTCCCTGGCCTGACTTACGTTTGCAGTCCCAAAGTTATTCCTAAGAGCTAACTTAATTTTTCTCTTTGGCAATTTCAGCCCATCAATACTTGTTCTGTCCTTGTTGACTGATGAGAATAATTAGTCCGTCGTCCTTTTATAGCACATCTGCTCTTTTTAAGATGGTATCGCTTATAGCACTCTTTTAATTTATAGAGAGGGAAACAGTTGCATTTAATTAATTGCTCCCTAAATAAACTAATTATTGCCAGTAATTTCAGCGTACTTCGCACGCAGTTCAAACGCCCGTGCAGAGATCTGAAAGGCAAACCACCCGGTCTGATGACAAGAAATGAAAGCAAGGGGGCAAAACACAGTTTATCTTCAGAGAGTCTGCTTAAGACTATTAATGTTTACTTATTACAGACCGTATCGGTTAGTACTGAACTGTTTGGGTCACGGCTGCTGTTCGGTTTTTCTTCAAGGTTACTTGGACTATGTGCAAAAGATATTGAAAAGCCATGCCAGGAAAAAAACAATTTTAGCTTTTTATTACTTCTATGGGTCAAACGTCATTGTCTAGCGATTTGTCATTGTATCTTTGTCCAGAAATATGAACGACAGAGGTTTTTCACTTGGGCCATTCATTTTGGTTTCTGTGCCCGGGCTCCTGTGCTGCAATAAACAGCCTTGAGTATGTCAAAGCAATTCTCCCCTAATCCGAGCCTGGGATAGAAGCAAGAAAAACCGACGTTATAACAAGGACTTAGCAAATACTTGGGCTGCCTTGAGCAAATACAGAGCTTGTTTTCTGGACTAACATGAGGTCTGCTTACTCTAAGAGCAATCACGTGAAGATCAGTTACCTATGAAGGAGAGAGACAAAGGTTTTTATAATAAATATATCTCTATATCGCAGCGGGGTGCAAGATCTCCGCTGCGAGCCCCTCGTCGTGCTAGGGGCTGTACAAGCACAGAGCGCAAAGAGCCGTCATCCCCCAGACTTTGCGACATAAATTTTTAGAGAAGGAAAGTGCTAATTAGTACCCACAGTTTGGGAGCTGGTCCGCGGCCTCGAGAGCTGGCTGCTGGCCAGCCACAACTTTTATCAACCCCTCTTGCCATTTGGGAAGCGCCTGCCAAGTTCGTGGGATAAACAGGCCAGCAGCAGCCAGGAGCCAAATCATTTGTAGGTTTTAGGCACAGTGTTCAGGTTATAATCACCTGCTCTCCTCCACCACCACCACCACTGGGTTCTTCTCAGTGTAAATCCTTCGGTGAGTTCACGCATTCACACTCCTGCACCCAAAAATTCTTGGTTTCCTCACGCTTGACTCGGGACTTGCGATCAAACCGCCCAGGAATGTTGCATGATCTTCCCTTCGCTCAGCATCTAAGGCCACTCTCTAGGCTTTTTTTCCCACCTCCAGCTTGCTCCATCCCCACTTGTAATGTGCTGCCATCGAGGAAGGGCAGGTTCCCATCTGGTTGTCATGACCCTGGAGACATCTTCCTTCCAAGACCCCTTCATCTAGGGGATACTTGACCACAAACCACAACCAGACGTGGCTACTGCTGGGAGCAATGGGCTACTGAAGCCCTGCCCAGCTTTCCCTACGTATTCCCAGTGGTCCGCCAGCCGGGGGGATAGCGTCACCATTTCTAGGTTCGAGCCTCTTTCAGCAACTGCAGTTTGGTGGACACGACACAAATCAAGTGCGTGGCCTCTCTGAAATGCAAAAAAAAAAGCCCCCAACCCACCCAAAGTAGGGTAGGAGAGGGCACTTAATATCGCTGAAGGATCACACTGCTCCTGCCCGTGCTTTGCTCCAGCAGGGAAGCACAGTGTTAGGGCCCTATTAAACCTAATAAACCACCCCTGTGCATTTTGCAGGCACCTTCTGCCTATCGCAGCCCCTGGGAGCGGGTTTGGACGCAGCAGCCAGGTACGGTGGCAGCGTGACCTTGTCGTCACCTGCCCAGCACTGTCTTTTTCCATTCCTAAGGGCAGGGCCTTTTCCTTTGCTGCTCTGCGGGATTTGGTTTTGCTTTAAGCTCCCCAGCAGTAGATAGGACCCCGTGCGTGCAGCCTTGCAGCAGGAGGCTTACCCCTCCTCGCAGCGACAGCTCCTCTCTGGTCCCGACGGACGTGCCGGGCCCTTTGCTCTGCCTCTTCCCCATGTCCATGCAGGTGCCTTCTCCTGGACAGTCTCCAAGCTGATCCCAAATATTCGCGACGGCAGCCTGAAAGGTCTCCGCTGCATTGTCCTCCTCTCGCTGGGATGTGAGCACACGCTCACAGCACCTCCGTCACCCCTCGCCGGATTTAAATGCAAATTTCTTGTTTAGGTGAGAACAGCAGCCTGATCCTCAGGTTTGTGCTCTTCCATAGCAGCCTTTCTCCCCCCTGCTTTAATCACCCCTGATGTAGGAAGCACCCGGCTTATAAACACAGCCCTAACGACTGCCCATGTCCCGCTTGCGCCTACGGCTCCCCGCTGCCGTGGCTTACCGCACGGATTCAGGCAGGTACGGAGTTGAAGATGCCCTGGGGCCAGGCCCTGCCACATGTTACTGTCCTTGAAGGTGACAACCTCAGAGCGCTGAGGGATGCATCTGCTTAAAATTGAGTTAGCAAAGCAACGACAGAGAGAACGTGCTTCTTAAACAAGCGTTTTTAACCCCGACTTACCCAGTGCCACAAAGCCAGCGTGCTCCACACTCGCCGTGGTCAGCATCCCCAGCCCGTGACCGCCACCGTACCCCAAGGCTCGTGGGGTAACATCGGCCTCAGCCAGAGCAGCGTGGGTCAGAGGTGCTCTGAGGGAACGTGTGCTTAAAAGCTGCTCCGTGGCAGGGCTTGCCTGGCACATCGTGCCGCATCGCGCCCGGCAGCTCGCGCCTCTGCACCCGACAAGATGTGCCAGACGTGCTGGAACGTGATCTGCTGCTTCGGCTGGAAGTGCCAACAAAAGGAAGGGCTTAGAGAGGCGGAGGGGGGGGGTACGGATGCTCACCCGGATTCCCTCACGCCCCTTTACACAGGGGAGTCCTCACCCCAGAGGCATGAATGTCGGGGGGCTGCTGGCCTGAAGGGCCATGTGAGGAGCTGGGGGAATAATCCTTCCCTGGGCACCTGGGCCATGGGGGGAATAGTGCAGAGCCTTCTGCCACAGCCTCGGAAAGCCAAAGAGACCGCTGTCTCCTGGAAGCACCTTCCCCTGCAAGCTTCTTGACCCCTTTAAGGTTGTCAAGCCGTTTGTAGGGCAAGCACTCCCTGTACAGAAGCTGTGTTGAGTTTTCTGAAGGAAATCATATTTAATCACTATTTCCACCCTTTATTAGACCATCTGCTAACTTGTTACAAACCTCAAGTGCGTGGGGCCTGCAGCCTCTGTCATTTAGTGCACCAACCCTTTTGCTAAGCTGGTAAAGCTCCATCTTCAAACTCCTCAGGCTCTCTTTGCCCCATGTCCTCGCCTGGATCGGCTCCTCTTGATGTTGATCCTGGCTTGCTGTGTAATCTTCAGGAAGCAGCTGACTTCCAGAAAGCAATAGCTAGAGGAAAAGCAACAAGAAAGGCTGGCATCAGAGAGCAGAGCCCCACGCAGAAGGGCTCAGCACCAACCCACCCCACTGAAGACTCACATGGCAGACAGCCCTTCCCCTGGACCCATGCCCACAGCAGATTCCAGCTCCTTTTGCTGTTTTTTCCTACCAAACCAAAGAAGACCTCTTCCTCACTGCTCCAGAGATGCAAGAGGTCACCTCCTGAAAATTAAGATGGGTCCTGCAAAATCAGGGATGACAGGTAGTGCAGGAGGGCAATGCAGGGCATCATACAGCCAAAGAGCAAAAACTGGATTTGGTGTGGTTTTAAGCGATAAAGCAGATCTTCCCTTACTGAGCTTGGTATTCTCCACCACGTGTCAGAAAATGAAGCAATGGAAAGCATGGACTCACAGGGAGAGCGGGAAGAGGGAAAACGAGTGGATGAATGGTCATCCCAAGGTGAAGGGCGTCTGGAAGGGCATCGCGAGGGATCTGAAGCAGCCGTGGGCTGGGGACGTTGCCCGCAGGTGAGCATGGAGGACGAGAAGAGGAAGCCACTGATGGAGACTGGGAGCTTGGGGGTAGCACTTGCTGGGAGGGGAAGAGCCATCCCCATGACAGGACTTGCCATGCCTCTCTTGCAGAACGAGGTAGAGCAGGGCTTATCCTGCTTGGAGCATCTTTTGCAGGGACACGTGAATCTGTGTTACAATGCGTGGAGATGGTTATTGCAAAGCCACTTTATTTATGGTGGTTTTATTGGCAGGGGAGTGGGAGTGCAATACAATTTTAGCCACTCTGATGTCTCCATCTCCCTTACATCCCACCTCCATTTCTAGAGCAGGTTTTTTTTCTTTAAATTACATGATTCCTCAAACTGTACGAGGGACTTTCTGTACCTGAGATGGTACAAGATTAGCTGGGTGGTCTTGCTGAGCAGGGTCAGGCGTGGGCAGTTCCGGGAGAGCCGATAACTGCACGTCTCCACCACCATCACCAGTCCTGGGCCCCACCAGCTGCAGGCTGCAGGAGCTCCTTGAATATGGCAGAAATTGGGTAGGGCCAAGATCTGCGTGAAGCTCAGCTAGGATGAACTTGAGCATGAAGAAGGATGCGCTTCACACCATGATCAGCAGGGAGCCCAACTCTCGGGCATGAGCGGGGCCAGCAAGCAGCCGAGCCAGCAGCGCTTCTGCCGTCGTTTTAGAAAGAACCTGTTGGAAGCTCGGAGGGAAGCTCCAGAGCTACCGAGCCTGAGACCACCACTCAGTTATGCTCCACTCATTAAAGCTAACGCAAATCTCTCCCACCTCCCACTGGCACTATCCACTGGATCACACAACCCTGTATAAACAAACCCAGAGAACGCTTTTGTCTCTTCCTGTCCTTTTCAGATATTTTGGGTATTTGTGGCAATCTCTCCTGTTTATATAACAAAGCCACAGCCCTGTGTTTGTGGCACCATATCCATGGTAACCCTAATATAGCATGCACAGGCGACTCGATTTCATTAGGTGGCTCAGCTGCGGCAGCACTGGGGAGGGAATTTCTCCGGGATGCTGAGCTGCACACGAGCAGCCTGGTGGGAAGGGGCCTGGCTGCCCACCCGGCCTCGAGCGCCCGGCAAGGCAGCACCTCCCCAAAGAGCAAATGATGGTCTCCTTTCACTAACTTTGTCCTTTTCCCTGCTCCCCCATCACCAGCACGGCCCGGTGCTGGGCACAGCCCATTCCCCTCCCTTTCATGGCACAGAAGAGCCGCGGGTGCATGGCTGGCCCGAGAGGGGACGCAGGCGAGATGGGAGCTGCTCAGCCTCCTCCCAGCGTGGCAGTCCTCACCGCCGCTGCCAGAGCAGTGGGACCGAGCCCCAAAGGGCAGCTGAGGTCCAATCCCTCTGATTTGGGGAGACTCCTCTGGTGGCAGTGGGGAGGTCCGACTGCATGGCTGGGGCTGGGTCCCCCTGGGATGCGGTCCCCATGGGTGATGAGGCAGGGGGCATCACTTGGTGTAAGAGAAAGAAAATTCTGTCCTGAGGAAGGCAAAGAAGAGAAATGGATTAGGAGGAAGAAGGTGGAACGAGCAGAGGCTTAGCACGGGGGACGTTATAACATTTGTTGCTCTCGTGCTGGAAGGCACAAACTCCCATGGAAGGCACAAAATCCCATGGAAGGCACAAACTCCCATGCAGGAGCAGGGAACAGCTCTTCCCACCACGGCTGCTGGGTCACCACCACCTCCTTCGAGCATCCTGCCTCGGTCAGCATCCAGCACCTCTGCGGGTAAAGGGCAACCGCTGCAGTCCCATGGGGAGCTTCCCACGCCGTCCCATGCAAAACAACGCAGTTCAGAGATAACCACCCCAAATCCTTCACACTGTCGCCCAGCAAGGCCCAGGTGACATAGAGACATTAAATACTCACCCATGCCTCTGTTGGGCAAAACCAAACTCAGATTTGCAGCCCCAACACCCTCTTGGTGCACAACGAAGCCAACGAGCAGCCTGCAGATCCCTTCTGGTTTGTCATGGGAGCAGGACTGAGCGAAGTCACCCTTTTTAAAGGGTGATAAACAACTGTCCCGACCCTGGGATGTATCTTGAGCAGTCCCTGTGAGCCATGGGGCCACTCCAGACTCCACGGCTCCGCTATGAAGGGTGAGGGGTGGATCTGGCTAGAGAAATTGCACACAGCGTTGGTCAGGGCCGGGGCCCCTGGGCCCCCGCATGATTGCTCGTCCACATGAGCATCTCCCCTACGTGCCAGCCCTCTCTTCCCCCTTCTCATTCCACGTTGGGTCCCAGTCAGACAGCACCTAACCTCATCAGCACCAAGGCAAATTCGATCCGGGCACTGGCTGGCCACGGACGGGGGCTGCGAACGGCAGAGCCCCTGGGGCACGGAGAGCTGCGCCCGACCGCGCGGGAGCAGACAGCGAGCTTCCCTTCCCTCCCCACCCTCACCCAAATTGAATTTCCATTTATGTTAGCGAGGCAATGGATTATAGCTCGGAAGGGTGCTGCCTGCTTCAGCCCCTAATTTGGGGCATCAATTGGGTTTAAACCTACTTACCTGTAAGTCAGCCTTTGTTCCAGGCAGGCAGCCCTCGCCTCCTGCCGATGGAGGCAGCTGCTTCTCCGAGCTCCCGGCCCCAGATGTCAGGCACCACTGCTTGCAGGGCTCTGGAAACCTGGAAACCACAGCTTATCTCCCTTTAGGGCTGGCTTCGTGTCCCGGGTCGTTAGCGGCAGTGAAAGGCCACGGCAGTTTTAGCACGTCGCCAGGAGGGTTTCGACCTGCGACGTGCAGCTCTGCAGAGGACAACGGGGCCAGCAACCCCCGGCGGGGGATTAATGCTGCTGCTGGGGTTCGTACAGCATCCAGCAGAGCCGAGCTGGGGCCTGGGGGACACGTCTGAGCACTGTGCATTAAAAATAGCCCTTCTCCGGGGGCTGAAGGCATGCTCCAGGTAGTCCCTGTGCATTGCTGCACCCTCTACAACTGCCTGGCAGGAGGCTGTAGTGAGGTGGGGGTCGGCCTCTTCTCCCTGGTAATGGATGATAGGACGAGGGGGAATGGTTTGAAGCTGCGCCAGGGCAGGGTTAGGTTGGATATTAGGAAAAATTTCTTCTCCGAAAGGGTTGTCAGGCTCTGGAAGGGGCTGCCCAGGGAGGTGGTCGAGTCCCCATCCCTGGGGGTATTTAAAAGAAGGGCAGATGAGGTGCTTAGGGCCAGGGTTTAGTGGTGGGATGGCAGGGTTAGGTTAAAGGTTGGACTCGATGATCTTAAAGGGCTTTTCCAACCAAAGTGATTCTATGATTCTATGATTCTTAGCTCTTTTCTGCCAGGGAGGTTCAGCAGACTCTGCCTGGAGCGAGGCAGGGGGGTGCGTGGGGACACCTGAGTCTCGTCCCCAGCACAGGATGCTCCCATGCCGGTGCCAGTGTAATCGTGCTGGCGTTCCCACCTGCGAGCTCTCGCCAGAGCTCAGAAAGCCGCTGCATCGGCTCTGCCTTCGAGGAAAGGGGCTGAATCCACGGCTCCCATCCTGCAGCCCTCCCGGTGCTCCTCCCGGCAGCCGGCCTGCGGGCAGCCGTTCTGCGTCAGCCCCGAGCGGTCAGGGTTTCGGAGTCAGGAAACTGGCATTTCTACGTCTTATTGAAGTCTTAAAATAAACACCCGGAGCAATGAGTGGAAAGCTGGATCCTCGCTCCTTGCCTGGATTTATGAGTGACGACTGGGGAGAAACTGAAGGGGGGGAGAGAGAGATAGACATAATTTTTTTTTCTCTTTAAATAAATTCTCACTGCTTATCTGCAAAGTTCAGCTGTTTTCAAGCTGACCTGCCCGCGTTATGCTGTTCCACCACAAATTCCTTCTGTACAGGAAAGCTCAGGAGCTCCGCTTGCTCATGCCAGCAACCTGGGGTTTCATCTCTAATAGACGGAGGCAGAACTCATTAGCTAAGGACCCCCTCCTGCCCCCCGGTGAGGATCACTCGCCTTCCTGCCATGCTGGCAGCTCAGCTTCTTTCCCCTTAAAATGAGGAAACAAAACCAAGAGAGGAGGAGAAGTGGGTGAATCTGTGCTTGGAGGGGGTTAGCAAGGGGGCAAGGTACAAACCTGTTCCCAGGGCCTTTTGTAACGCAGCCAGGCGTCTACCCGAGCAGCCAGGGCTGAAGGACGAGGGGCAGCCATCTGACGCTTTCAGACAAGGATCTCAGAGCACAGCACATCCAGGAACCAGCCCAGGAGCCTCCGGCAAAGGGGGAGATGCTGCCTCATCCTTTGGGAAGATAGAATCATAGAATCATGGAATCGTTTAGGTTGGAAAAGACCTTCAAGATCATCAAGCTCAACCGTTCCCCTAACCCTGCCATCCCACCACTAAACCCTGGCCCTAAGCACCTCGTCTGCCCGGCTTTTAAACACCCCCAGGGATGGGGACTCGACCACTTCCCTGCGCAGCCCATCCCAGTGCCTGACAGCCCTTTCAGGGAAGAAATTTTTCCTAATGTCCAACCTAAAGATGAGCGGGGCTGGGGATCGGTAGAGCTGTGGAGGTGCAGACCCAGCCTGGGGCACCCATGGGGGTTTGGTTCGCACCCCTCATGAGTATGGCCCCCCAGGGCTGCCTGGGCTTCCCAGGTGGCTCTAATGACCTCCTGCACATTAAGCTGTCCGGACACGAGCTTTTAAAGCTGACACCAACAGCAGGAGGGGGCTGGTGTGGGGCTGGGCTGCGCACTGGGGTCGCTGGTCCCACGAGGTGCAGGATGGGGCCGAGGGATGCGCTCATCTGGGAGAGCTCAGCTCTCCGGCTTTCTCTCTGCTTTGGCCTTTTGCCTGGTAAAGCTGAATGAGAGACCGAAAACTCTAACCAGCAGGTCACCCGACAAGGAGAGCCGTTCCCGATCAATTGCCGCGTTCCTGGGTAATGGTTGTGTCTTAGGACAGTAAAACCTCATCGAATTTAACGTAGGGATGCACGCATTGATGATTCATTAAAACACCCGGGCACTGAGCTGAATCTATTTCCTCTCATCGCACAGGCTGGAAAACGCAGCTCTGTGCCCCGTGACTTTGCTGCAAGGACCATGAGTGAAACCCAAAACCCAGAGGGGATGGAGGGGACTCCGCACAGAAGGCATCTGAGAGCATCGCTTGCCACGTGAACCAGCATTAATAAAACAAGACCACAAACTCTGAGACTAAAGCCACGCAGTGTGTGTGTGTGTGTGTATCAAAGAGCTTGAGGCAGTTCATTATAATTCCAATTAACAGAGAAAAGTTAATAACCGAAAGAGAATACATCAGACTTTAAACAAATTAGAAGGGGGAGGGGGAGAGACAAAAGGTATCTTTAAACTGGAGCCAAAATCCCAGCTCCTACAAAAGCAAAGAAATAACAAATATTTAACATCTCCAAAGGTCCATGTGGGCAGGGTCTCTGGTGGGAGCCAAACCAGGGTGGGAGAAGAGCTGGGCTTTGCATGGGGATCCTTGTTTTTGCTTATTTGTGGTGGGTTTGGAAGGGCCAGAAATAATTCACACAAAGGCAAGAGAAGAGAA
>JADKXX010005358.1:0-27975 GCA_017310255.1 Butorides virescens | reverse complement strand
CTGGGAGATCAGACAAGGCCCTGCTCATGATCAGGGCTCCTTTGTGCTAATTGCTTCGTTAGAAAGCAGAAGAGTAAATCTCAAAGCCTGCAGCATCTCCCGTTTGCCTTCCTATTCCCAAGATACTCAACCTCACGGGATAATTACTTAAATCCTCAGAGCAGGGTGGGTATTCTCTCCGTGTCCCATACCAGAGTAATGCAATTTGAAGAGAAGAGCACATCCCAGGCACTGGCCACCCGGTGCTAAAGTCTGTACCACACCGATGAGAAACAACCAGGAGGACAACGCAAGCAGCCAGGGACATCCACCCGCTCTTGGGTCACCACCACCTCAGCAACCATGGGACCAGAGACCTGGGACAGAGCCGCTGTTTCTCCCAGGTGCTCTCAGGGGTGCATCGGGGCAATGCCAGCACTGCAAAGCCCCCGGGGGCCGCTGGGGCGAGGGGGCCATTGCCTGGCACTGCTGGATGGGGGAGAAGAGGAAGCCTTGGAGCTGCTGGGGTGGGGGGCTGAGAAAGGCTGAGTTCTGTTCCCGTAACAGTTATTAACCAAAAATGTAATTTTCCACCTGGAAAAGTAAATTGAGTCCCTGAGGTGCCCTCCACAGGCACCCCTATGGGGTATTTTGGAGGGGGATGGGAGAAGGGGTTCACACTCCCCAGCAGTCAGACCCTTCCTCGCTGCAGTCCCCGGTAGCTGCCTCCTCCAGCCATCACGGCTGCGTCCCGTCACGCTCCCCGCGTCCTCCCAGGTGCTCCGGTGAACAATACGGCACGGTGCTCATAACGTGCCTTTCATTCTGATTTTCTTCCTTGATTTCTCTGAGCATTAGCAAAGCTGGGGTGACTCCTCTCTGGTTTGTGCCCTTACTGCCCTTACTGGCTGCTGGGAGTCTGTGGGGCTGTCTCCAACGCCGGGGTGCCCAGCAAAGACCCTGTGAGATGCCAGGACCCCAGCTCAGCACTGCCAGGCCAGCTCTACCCTGCTAAAATAAACTCTTGCAGCATTTTCCTGGAGGTGTGATCACGATTACATGCAAAACTATTATTAACAGGTTAAAAAATGGATGGAGGCTGAGATGGGAGGAGAACAGCCGTCTCCCACACTGTCTCCGGCTGAGCTATCAGGCTGGCTCACAGGAGCAGAAGGTACTGTCGCTACCACCCAAAACACGGGGTCCTCTCCTGGGACCCTCCCTCTGAATCTGCTCTGACATCCGCGAGAGCCCCAGCAAACGTCACTGTAGTCAGCTCGGAGAGGTTCATTTTAAACCCAGCAGCGACTGAAGGACCACGGGGCTCCAGGTCGCTTGATTCGGCTCAGCTTTTGGCAGCATCTCATGCAAACATGTCCCCAGGGAGGTCGGCCTCCAAAAATAAACAAATAGAAATGGCTGCCCGGGCTTCGTGCCATTGGCGGGGCCTCTGGGAGGGAGCGCGCAGCCGGACGGGTCCCGCGGCGCAGCCCAGACCTTGGCACATCCCGAGCAGCACGATGCAACAGGGCTGGGGGGAGCCGAGGGGTCCCCAGGGTGTGCTTGGGCCAGCTGACCTGCAAGCCATGGGCCTGCGTGGTGCTCAGAGGAGCAAAAAGAAAACGGGGATGCACGCAGCGATCCCCCGACCTGCACCCAGCAGAGCGTGGGCAGGGAGCGGGACCGGGGCTCTGTGCAGGTGACCCCGGGATTTGATCCCTTCCTAGTCTGGCCACCTTTTGGGTGATAAGTGATCCCAGGCTGGGGGACATGGGGGGCTGTGGCTGGGATTGCTCCTGGGGCTTTCGCTCTGCAGAGCTGGGCAAGAGGCACCGCCAGAGGGGCCGAGCGTGTCCACGCAGGGCTCAGCAAGAGCAGCGTGCGGGTGAGCAGCCCTTTGCAGCCACTAAGGAAGATTTAAGAGCGAATAACATCAGCCCAGTCGAATCCAATTGCTATTGATAATGTCCATGTGCAATTAGAGCCAATTAAGGGGAGGCAGTGAATGACAAGTGTTTGGCCAGAAGGTGGGGGGGGTCAATACACCAATCCAATTTCCCAACAACCAAATGCAATTAAAGAGCATCGCTTACCCGCCTTGCCCGGGAGGGCCAGCGCATAAATGGGCAAAGCCAGGCACGCGGGTGCCGTCCTGCCCAGCATGCAGACCTCCGGGAGCAAGCCCTGCCCCTGCCCCAGCTTCAAGCTGCGGGAAGTGGCATCCATGTACTTCACCATGATCGCGGTGTTCCTGGTCATCTTGGTGGTGGCCCTGCAGGGCTCCGTGCCCCAGGGGAGTAATTTTCCCTACAAGGTGCCCCTCGATCCTCAGGGGCTGCTGGAGCTCTCCTGGAACGTCAGCTATCCCGAGCAAGCCGTGAATTTCCAGCTCCTCATCAGGGACCTGCAGTTCGGGCTCCTCTTCGGGATGTCGGACAGGGGCGAGTTCGAGAACGCGGACCTGGCTGTGCTCTGGAGCGACGGGCACAATTCCTATTTTGGGGTGAGTTGCTCGTGTGTTTGCATGGCTGCTTTTGGGGTTGCCTCTGGCGCGTGGTTTCCAAGAGTGGGGCTGCTCCAGGGCACGCAGGTGCTGGACCGCTCCTGCTGCGAGGGTGGAACTGTTCCGAAAGGGCTGGGGGGGTTTCTATCCCAGAGCGAGCCACCGGTCAGGTCTACGCTATGGGTTTGGCACAGGATCTGAAAGCCAAAGGGAAAAAGCTAGAGCAGCGCATCAGCAAAGGCTGAATGGAACCCAAACCTGGAGGTCCCTGCGATGCTCAGCGGCAGAGGGCTCCAGCAGGCGGCCGTACAGCCCAGCTCACACTCGCACGCGTGCACACACGCGCACCGAGGACGCGTCAACAGCTCGCTTCGCTCGTGCGCCGCTGTCAGTCACGTTAAAAATCAACCGCAGCTCCCGTTAATGACTTTGAGACGGTGCAAAAGTTATCAGCCAGCCAGGCGGCTCCTGCCAGCACCAACAACCCAGCTGCCAGTCGCGTTGGCCGCTATCGCAGCCATCAACGGGACCCGGGAAAACACAACCTGACGGCTGCCTGCCAGCGGCGCGGTGTTATCAGAAATTAAACATGCAAATGTATTTGGGCGGTGTGTAAACGCCTGGTGGTAGCGGAATGGGGGGGGGGGGGGGGGGGATGACACACGACTCATTTCTAATTTTGCTGTTTGATTTTGCTACTGCGAATCACTGCCCTGGCTGACACCAGGGCAGGCTCCTGTTTGCTTTGCCTTGCCACCGGGGCTGCGGTTACACACCGTCGGCACCTACCCATCCCCAGACCACCACCTCAGGCTTGTTGCAATTGTACTTGGCTACCGAAAGCGATTCTTATTTTTCCCCCTGTGGGGCTTTCCAGCAAGTTAAATTTTACCTCTCTGCTTCCTTCAAATTAACCATAAAAATCCGTTCTTTCACAATCAGCTGCAATGTGATCTGCAGCGCAATGCAAGGATGAAAAGGAGGGCTTATTATCTATACTGTTTTCCTGCTAATTACCAGCCATTCAGGATGCGTGGTGGCCCGAACGCTACAGTATTTCACAGCATCATGTTAAAAAACCATAAAGGACCATTTCTAATCTGCCTTCGTGGGCTCACGGAAAGACAAACAGCGCTGAATTAAACACCGGGCAGCATTCGGGCTTTCTCTTTCAGCTGGTGCTCAACAGCATCCTGCAAGGAGGTTTCTATAAATCTCTCCAGTCCTGGTTTTCTCTCTCCCAGCAGCCTTTCTTCTGGATAAGTATGTCAGCTGTTAAAAAGATCCAAATTTGCTTAACCCCCCATGTACTACGAGATTAATTTGCACACCAGACTCCTATGAAAACAAATGTCATGCTAGCTTCATGGAGCTGATTTTGCTCTCCCCCTCTAAGGACGATATGTTCTTGAAATACCACTCTATACTTCTGGCTGAAATGATGCCAAGATGCTTTATTCTTTTTTCTTCTGTTTTTCCCCCAAGATAAGAGGACCCATGCCACTTGTGTACGCACGGCAGGGTACTTGCTAGGTGCCTTTTCTCAGCAAACAAAAGGTATCAACAGGAGAGGCAAAAGATCAGGAAAACAACACACTTCAAATCCAAATTATTGCCGGATTTTATACTCCAAACCTTCAAATCCTTAAGCGCAAGGGTAACCTATGGCTTTGCTTCTCGGTGTGGCTCTGTCACCGTCGTCAAGAGCGAGCAGTTTTGGGGAGGCCTTGCTGGGCTGCTGAAACGATCTGGCCACAACAAATTAAGGGTTTTGAAGAGGGGTAGCGATTTCTAGGGCTGGCACTACAGACCAGCAAGGGTCTGATCTTAAATTGCAAGCAGCTGGTTTGTGGCAAGGGTCTTGGAGAGCACATCCCTCCTCCCAGGAAGGTCCCCTCAACCAGATATACCCAAAACACAGCACAGACCGATGCGACACCTTCGTGTGTCCCTGCGGGCTTTCCTCCCCCCATGTCCTTTCTCCCAGTCACATCTCAACTTCTAAATGTCTTTCTGCAGAATATTAATACCGGGTCACATATTTCACAGGTGCCCACCCATGTGCCACCACCAAGGATCTCATGGCAGGGGCCGTGCTGGCACGGCTGTGCCTGTGGGCTGGCGGAGGGGGGCATGGGGCAACCAAAACCCGGCTCCCTCCACCTCCAGGATATGGAGGGTGACCCGAAGGAGGACCTCACGGCCCGCAGTACCGCTGGAGGTCACCGCCGTGGGCTCCTTGGGGCTGAGCGGGGCCAGCGGAGCCTCCCAGCTGAGCGGTGTGCTCTTCCTCCCGCAGGATGCCTGGAGCGATGCCAAGGGGCAGCTCCACATGGACTCGCAGCAGGACTACCAGCTCCTCGGGGCTCGGAGGGCTCCCGAGGGGCTCTACCTCCTCTTCAGAAGAGCCTTCAGCACCTGTGACCCCAAGGACTACCTTATAGAGGTACGGCATCGCCCTCACCCCGCCCTAGCACTCCCCAGCCCTCTCCCAGCCCTGGGGCAGAGCTCCAAATCCCAACCTGCATGGTTGTACCTACCCGGTGTTTTGTTCTGGAGGCAGCATCAGGCGTTTGCGCTGTCTAGGGCAGAAAGGAAGCATGCTGCAGATGTCAGCCCTGGGACATGAGTAATGTTTGGCACGATCTATTTACAACCCCTTATAAACTTCTATAAAGTGTAGATTTTAGCTCGTTTGCATCATCCGCTCCTGTTAAGCATGTGTTAGGTCTATATAAATACCCTCCTGCATCACTCTGGTTTGCAGTCTGGAGCCAACTGTTTGGAGTGTTACAAAGAGGTGTTGGTGTTGTTCGACGGGAAGCAAAGAGGAGGGTTTTGGCAGGAGCCAGAGCAAAGGGATGGCACACAGAGCCGCTGCGGTGTGCTTGTGTGTGGTCTGGTGAAGTCTCCCCTGGTCTGTATTCGCCGCTCCCCCGTGAGACAGGATTTGGGGGAAATGTTCCCAGCGGGGATGTCGAAGAGCTTCGGGGTCTCAGCCACGGACCCCGGCTGTGGGCAGGAATCGGCACCAGGCTCCTTTCAGATGAAAGCCTTTGGTGGGCAGGATATTTTAAAGCCAACGTGGGCACAGAGTATCCTTGAGTTTTTGTTGCTAGTTTTCAAAAGCTTCTCTTATGGTGGGAAATGTCTACTGTCTGCCAAAACATGGAGAGCCCTGGACGAAAAAAAATCTGTGTGTGAACCGGGAGAAGACTTGCCGGTCTTTATTTTCTGATCCTTTAAGATCCTTTTCCCTTCTTCCTTATCTCCTGTCCAGAGCTCATTGGGTTCAGCAGCACCTTCTTTGCTTGCAGGACTTTGAGCAGAGCTTTTTGCGGTACCCCCCAATGGAAATGGGGAGAAAGAGAGGATTTCAGGGAGAAATTTTGTTTCTGCTGTTCCTCCCCAGGCTGCTGCCTGTGGTCATTGCCGTGGCTGGGCTGTGGGGTGGGATGGACCTTGAAGTGACGTGGTGGTCCCAGCCCAGAGCTCAGGAGGGGTGAGGGGCTCTGAAGAAGCAGAGAGGAGAGGTTACTCTTCTGGGCAGGGCAGAGGTGGGAGAGCAATAGCATTAACTTCCTAAGTTTAAAACTGATGCCATCTAGGGAAAACTTTTCAGACTCTCCCAACTGGTAGGGAACCCTCTGTGATCATGTCAGCCAAAGAAATGCTACGAAACCTCCAGTCTTTCTGGGACAGCCCAGCAAAGTGAGCTGCTGGTGAAGTCAGGGCGGCTTCCCATCTGGGGATGGGCCAAAAGGCCCATTTCTGGATTCATGCCACCAGTACTGGTGCTAATAGCCCATGCAGTTCACGTTCCTGCATGAAAAACTACCTGATATATTTTGCTCTTGCTTCAGGATGGCACCGTGCACCTTATCTATGGGATCCTGGAGAAACCGGTCCATTCTCTCCAAGCCATCAACATCTCTGCCATCCACAGGGGACTGCAGAGGGTGCAGCTGCTAAAGCCCAACATCACCGTCCCTGAACTGCCCAGCGACAAGAAGACCATGGAGATAACGGCCCCTGATGTTGTCATTCCCAGCCAGGAGACAACCTACTGGTGTTACATGGCAGAGCTCCCAGACGGCTTCCCCAAACACCACATTGTCATGGTAAGAGGCGGGAGAAGAGGGTTGCTGTCCCTGGTGCAGATCAGAAATCGCGTTCGCCTTCAGCCATTCTGCAAAGTCCACCTCTTCTCTGCCCTTTCACAGGGAGGCTTTCAGACCCATACCTCTTTCCCAACATGATACCAAAACATCTCCCAGAGCCATCCCACCAGCTGGTAGCATCCTCATGTCTCCTAGAGAACCCCAAATCAGAAGTTTCTCAGCAGGAGGTGGCAGGGTGCTGACTTTCCACCTGGCACATGGAACAAGTTCCAGGGCAGGCTCAGAGCTGACCCCCTGCAGAAGGCAGAGCTGCAGCCATCAAGGACAGACCCACAGCAGGATTGTGGCACACAAGGAGCCACGAGGAATATATAAACATGGGAAACAAAGGAACGGGGCTGGCAAGAGCAGGGCAGAGTGAGCCAGGATGTGAACTGGCTTCTAAAAGATTAGGCATGCACCAAAAAAAAAAAAAAAAAGGGGGGGTGGGGGTGTGTTACAGACATATATGCAACTTGGGTGCGTTGCCCAGACGCGTTGCACGTGCTTGGGTCACCTCCTGCATAGGAGAGGCAGAAACCTGCAGCAGCCTAGTGCCGGGGACAGGCAGGAGTAACACCAATTTGGCCACCCATCATGAGCTGCTGGGAGAGCATCGCCCCGGCGGGCGCGGAGGTGGCTCGGCAGATGACCTGGCACATCCAGAGTCAAAACCACCCAACGGGGGGAGAGAAAACCTGACACAGGAGCCAAAGCGAGCGCTCAGCGATTTATAGGGGAGAGACAGTGTTGCAAAGGAAAACTCAGAAGGAGGATTTTCTCTCCAACAGATGGTGTGAAATGAATCATCTGTGTGTAAGTAAAAAGTGCGTAACTCCTGATACCTTCCCGCTGCTGCAGATCATTTCTACAGCTGGTGCTTTTAGCCAGAGCCGTTCCTCAGGCTTATTTGAAGTCACTCTTTCTACCCCAAATCCCACTCCCCGTGCCCCGAGCAGCTGTTGGCTAGAAACAAAACCCAATAAGCTGCCGGCAATGCTACCGCAAACATGGCCAGGACCCTCTTTAGGAAAAAACCAACGTTCCCAGGGTCACCTCAGCCCTGCAAAACTGGCAGAAGACTCGGTCATCAAAAAACAGACCAAGATCTTCTGTTGATCGGCTACATCTGTCGCTGGAGAAGGGATGAGGTGTTTCTCTGTGGGTTCTGGTGGGCTCTGGGTTGGTCCCAAAGCCAACCAAGAGCTTTTGGCCCTGGTGCCTTGTGCCCAGAGCAACCTTCCCTCCCCATCCCACGGCAGAAACTGTCTCCCATTCAGTAAGGGAGAGCTGACATACCTGCCTTGGGCTCCTTGTGGAGCCTGTGTGACAGCAGCTCCTGGGGATGGGCTCCCAGCATGGTCTCAGTGTGTTTTCCTTCTTGGACGCTGCTTTGCAGTACGAGCCAGTGATCACGGCGGGCAACGAGGCCCTGGTCCACCACATGGAAGTCTTCCAGTGCGCTGCCGAGTTCGACAGCTTCCCCCATTACAACGGGCCCTGCGACTCCAAGATGAAGCCAGACCGGCTCAACTACTGCAGGCACGTGCTGGCAGCGTGGGCCATGGGAGCGCAGGTGGGTGCAAGATGGGTCCCACTGCCCTGGGTGACAGCTTTGCTCCTAGGTGCTTTCCTGCTGCCTCCCAACCCTTCCCGCTCCCACCTTGGGATCGCCCCATGCAGGCTGCCCCAACGACAGTCTCTACGGAGATTTGTGTCTAGCCCTGTCTCGGCTCCCCCCCGATGTGTCTGAGTTTCCACTTGACCCCAGCCCACCTCCCCGGTGCCATAAATCGGTGTGATGTCCCTGATCAGCGACTGTGCCATTGCACGTGCACGCCAGCACATGAGACACCTTTGGAAGCAAGACCAGCTCACCAAGCACGACCGAGAGCACAAGTCCTGTCCCTCAGCCCACAGTGGGGGTCAGGATTATGCCCAGACATTGCCCTTAGCCTTCTCAGCCTTGTCCCCAGGAAAGCCACCCCATTGCTCCCCTAACACCCTCCCTCTGCTTCCAGGCTTTCTACTACCCTGAAGAAGCAGGGCTCGCCTTCGGTGGCCCGGGTTCCTCCAGATATTTGCGCCTGGAGATTCATTACCACAATCCCCTGGTGTTCAAAGGTGAGTGGGCATGGGGCAATGCCCAGCGCCCCCCCCAGCGAGGCAGTGACAGGAGAGCTGGGTACACGCCGGGCACGGCCACCCTGCCAGGGAAGGGCTTCATACAGAAGAAAACCTGGCCAAAATCATAGCCCTGTTTGCAACTTTCTGGAGAGCTCACGGTCCAGATCTGCGCTAGCGGGAGGAATATGTTAAATCCCCACCCTGCTGCTGCCTTTCTGGTCTCAGCGAAGTCATCCTCACCAGAGGCTGGACCCCGTCCTCGTGCATGCCCAGCGGCGGGGAGGGAGGTTTGGGAAAGGGAGCCTGGCTGACCCCGCAGCCCCCTGGCAGAAAAAAAAAGAACATCGTTCCTGCCCAGCAATGGTCCAAGGCAACACCATTATTTAGCTGGGCTCTCACAGGGTGTCCCCCCAATTTCTGTGCAAGGTGGTGGTGGGGCCGAGCTCAGAGCCGAGAGCAGCAGCGGTGCCGAAGCCACCAGAGAGACGGCACCAGCCTGGCTGGGGATGGGGGAATTTAGATGTTGTTTTACTGGTACTCCTGCTTCAATAACATTGTCAGGAGACACATTTAAAAAAAAAAAAAAGGATTCCAAACAACCCAGTTTCTTCATTTACATAAAAACAAGTAGCTTCTTGACTACCCAAGTGTATTTTTAGGCGACCAGAGCATATGTACTGTAGATCAATCATAGCACATTCGGCAACTCGAGAAGAAACACGTCTATAAATACTGAGCTCATGTCTTTCATAATTTATCTGCTTTTGCATGTTAACCAATAGTGTCTCCCCCGTTATTCTTATCCCTGGGTGGGCTCCAGCCCAGAGACAGAGGGTTCGAAGCCAGCCTGGACCCCTCCTGACCTACTGAACCTGCCCCTTGCCCTTGCTCACAAGGCCGGGTGACAAACGAGAGCCAGAGCTTGGCTTTGCATGGCAGCAGAGCTCGCTGCTCCCTCTGCCTGCCCCATGGCCAGCATCTGCCAGGGGCACACCATGGGCACAGGGTCTTCTCCAGCTCCCACCAGCTCCCTGGGAAAGGTTAAACGGAGCAATTGCAAATGCAAGAGAGACCAGCAGCTTTCCAAATGCAAGGAGAACTTGCTCCGTATGCATTTCTCCCCCTGCCAGGCCCCCAATAACAGCATGGCCTTAGTTGCTTGGATGCATCGGTTAAAGATGCATCGAGCCATATTTCTGAGGGAGTTCTCCAAAGCACCACATGATCTTTCCTTCTGCTTCGGGCTCTCCAAAGGCACAACTTACCTCTCCTGGGAGCAATTCAGCCTCAGGCCGGTGACCTCTCTAGGGTACCAGGCATGTGTTTGGGGCCACTCGGTAAAGACTTGCATGAAAATGTCTAGGATTTGTGAGCAGCCAGAGCACCTCGCCCCACACCCTCTGCAGCACAGCATCATTTTTCATGCCTGACCTTGTCCCGGCAGCCGTCACTTCTCCTGTGGTGACTTGCAGCCTTGTTCTTTTGCCCACCAGGTCGCCGCGACTCCTCGGGGATCCGCCTCTACTACACGGCCACCCTGCGACGCTACGATGCTGGCATCATGGAGCTGGGCTTGGTCTACACGCCGGTGATGGCCATTCCCCCGGGCGAAGATGCTTTCATCCTCACAGGGTACTGCACCGACAAATGCACCCAGCTGGTGAGTGCCCATCCTCGCTGCCCCGGCTTCACCGCGGAGAGGAGAGGTTGCAAATGGCTTTTCCTGGGTCCCAGGCAGCAGTGATACGGCACCGAGCTCTGGGCTCCCAATTCTCAGCTTTACACTCCCTGAACCCCCTACCATGAGGTGTGCTGGAAAGAAAAAAAAAAAAAATCTGCTGTGTACAACAAATAGAAATCAGCTGGTTTGGATGTGCTGAATCCCCCTCAAAGCAGCTCTTCTGGGGAGCCATCTGCTCCGGCTCCCCCGGGTGCCATTCCCATACAACTTATTGCCGAGCTGGCTACGCCCCAGCGGTGCTTTCCCCGGTGGAGATGGGTAGATTGGCCTCTGCTTCCAAGGAGCTTGCCAAGAGCTCTCTCAAGTTTGCTTTCAAATTGCCCACCCTGCTCTCAAGGAAGTTTTAGTGGACGTTTTTGTAGGGCCTACCCAAAAGGAATCATTTGTGCCGCTGCTAACGAATGCGAGGAAGCAAGCAGCGCCCTGCTCCTGCTGATTTAGGGCACAGCAGGGGGGTTGGCAGCGGAGCAAGCGGCTGTCCCTCCGCAGGGAACTCACCTCCATGGGCACAGCGATCCCCAAACCCCTGTGCGGGAGCAGCGCAGGGAAGCCGGTCCTGAGCACGCAGCAAGGGGGTGCGCAGGAGGGGAGAGGGATGGGGTTCGGGTACGGAGGCTTTTGAGCCATCCTTCCCCCAGGCTCTGCCCGCTGCCGGCATCCGCATCTTCGCCTCCCAGCTCCACACTCACCTGGCAGGAAGAAAAGTGGTGACCGTGCTGACCCGGGACGGGCGGGAGCGGCAGGTCGTGAACGCTGACGGTCACTACAGCCCCCACTTCCAGGTACAGGGGTCTGTGGGGGCAGTGGGGGGGCCCGGCTGGAGGTCACCCCATGGGGTGGTGCCCCAGGCACAGCACCATGGCGTTGCTCTGATGTGGCCCCTTTCCTTCCCTCCCAGGAGATCCGCATGCTGAAGGAGGTGGTTGCAGTTTTTCCAGTGAGTGGCTCCAAAAAAACCGGGGTGGCTTCCTAATAACGCAAGACCTTCCCCTGACCCCGCAGCCCGGAGACCCCCAGCTCCTTTACATCTCAGCCCCTCCACCACCGGCAGCCCCTGCCCCTGCGCAGGCACCGCTGCCATTGGGGACCTCCCGGGGGGGCTGCGGGAGGACACGCTCCCCATGGCCATATCTGCCACCTCCTCTCATATGGCACGAAACCGGTGTGTGGGCAACCGAATTGTGCCGGGAGCTAAATTAAGCATCTAATTTAGCTGGGCTTCCTCTAGCAGGAGGGGGCTCCTCGGGGGGGGGGGGGTGAGGGCGAACCATGCCCGCATTGGAGGTGCCCCCTCCCTCTTTGATTGTTGGAAAGAGAGGAAGAGATTCGGCAGTGAAGGTGGTGGAGTGGGCCCCGGGGCTGTATGGGTGAGGAAGGACCCAGCTGCAAGGTGGAGGGCACCCTGGGGACCTGTCGTGCCCCAGGAGGGTGCTCAAAACCCTCAGCCCCCACCGAAACCATACCCAGGGCTGTGCTCCGAGGTGTCCCCACGGGCCCCGGCACCGACTGCGGAGGGGGAGGCGGTTGTGCCATCAAGTTGGGTACAGGTTTGGCAGTTCAAAATGTTGCCAAAGAGTATTTTTTTTAGGTGCTTCAGCCCTGCAGGAATTCTTAGAAAGTGAGGAAAAGCAGGAAACACCATCCCTGGGATACAGCCCTAGGGAATCTCCCCAGGGGATGCAAGTTTAGCAAGCGCTCCTGCAGCACCGCTACAGAGAGCTGCTACGTTACAACCCCCCCCCCCCCCAATCCCCAAATTTGCTGATCAAAGAGGGGAAACTGCACTCTCACACCTACATATATCTGTGTTTATCCCCCCCCCAGGGTGACGAACTCATCACCACCTGCACGTACAACACGGAGGACCGGAGCCGAGCCACCGTGGTGAGTGCGTGGGCAAGCTCAGCCACCCACGTGGGGCTGGGTTTGCACCCCAGGGCTGGGGGGCACCCACCAAGGGGGCACCTGCATGAACCCGGGCTCAATCACAGCCAGAAACCAGAGGGAGGGTGGTAAAGAAGCGAGCCCACAGGGCTCTGCTGCCTGCAGCGGGGACGTTAAGGTGCTAATTGAGAAGTAGCATGTGTCACTCTAATTCCCATCACAAACTGTTCCACCGGGAATTAATTGTAATTAAAGAGAAGTGGCATTTTTTTGACAGTGCGTGTTATTTTCTTACATAGGCAGCAAAAAAACAAAAAAAAGAGCCTGTCAGAGGTACCATCAACAGGGACAAAACTAAATATAGCAGACGTATTATAGGAAATCTGCATTTTAATGTAAACCACACGATCTAGCCCGAAAGTCTGTCCTTGCATAAAGGGTGGATGGGCAGATGAGCAGCAGATGATTCCATGCATCTGAAGGGTTGCATATATAACTATATGTGCGTGTATGTCTGTGTGTGCGTGCACATACGTGTGCATGTGGGCACACACAGGCGTGAGCTTTGCGCCTTTGCAGCCCCTCTGCCCTCCCTGCTGCCCGTGCAGCCCCGGCAGGGCCGGGCCGGACCCCGCTGCCAGCAGGTTTGTGTCTGTGCCGCAGGGTGGGTTTGGCATCCTGGAGGAGATGTGCGTGAACTACGTGCACTACTACCCCCAGACGCAGCTGGAGCTCTGCAAAAGTGCTGTGGACCCGGGCTACCTGCACCGATACTTCAACCTCGTGAACAGGTACGGAGCCCCTGCCCGGCGGCGCCGAGGGGAGAGGGAGCATTCATAGAATGGTTTGGGTGGGAAGGGACCCCCAGAGGTCACCCAGCCCAACCCCCCTGCAGGAGCAGGGACACCTTGAACCACATCAGGTTGCTCACAGCCCCGGCCAACCTGGCCTGGAATGGTCCCAGGGATGGGGCCTCCACCACCTCTCTGGGCAACCCCTGCCAGGGTTTCACCACCCTCACTGTAAAAAATTTCTTCCTTAGATCCAGTCTAACCCTGCCCTGCTTCAGTTTAAAGCCATCACCCCTTGTCTTGTCCCAGCTGGCCCTACTAAAAAGCTTGTCCCCCCCTTTCCTTTGGGCCCCCTTGAAGCCCTGACCGGCCGCACTCAGCTCTGCCCGCAGCCTCCTCTTCTCCAGGCTGAACACCCCCAACTCTCCCAGCCTGGCCCCAGAGCAGAGGGGCTCCAGCCCTCGGATATTGCAGAGCCCCTTGCTTGTAATGCTGGAAAAAAGTTTAAAAAGCGGGGTTTGAGGTGCTGGCTGTGTGTAGGTGGGGGTGCTCAGGCGGTGTGTGCTGGAGCACTGTCCTGTCCTCCCCTGCCCGCAGAGCAGGCAGCCAAACCCGGGGCTCTAAGGACGGCTGCGTAGTGAGAACGGCTGGGAAGGAAGAGCATTCCCAGGGACGGATGTCCCAGCAAGAGTCAGTGCACAACCAAGTGCTTAGGTGCAAAATAATTCTTATAACCCAAGGCGGATGCCGAGCACCCCTGCCAGAGCAGCAGCTCATTCACCCACGATGAGAGGGGCAGATGCTGACCTTGCACAGGGTCACCTACTCACGGGCAGCCGGCTGGTCCCAAATCTTCCCTCGCAGGCGCCGGCTGCACGAGGCTCTCCCTCCTCCCAGCGCCGCCGACTTCGGAGCCGTTCCAGGCCAAGCTTTAGGCAGGGAGGATTAGACACATCCAGCGCTGAAAGGGGACAGCGCTGCTGCGTTTCAGCGTGGCGTTTCTCCCGCCCCAGGTTTAACGACGAGGAGGTCTGCACGTGCCCGCAGGTCTCCATCCCGCAGCAGTTTTTCTCCGTCCCCTGGAACACGTTCAACAGAGACGTGCTGAAATCCCTCTACGGCTTTGCTCCCATCTCGATGCACTGCAACAAATCCTCAGCCGTCCGGTTCCCGGTACGTATAGCTTCACACCCAAAGCTTCACATCCAAAGCTTCACATCCAAAACTCCCGGCCGTAGGTTAAACGCCGCTCAGCAGAGCTGTGCCGCGGGGTGACCCCGATGAGCTGGGCCAGGTCTCGGGTGCTCAGGACACAGCTGCACCCAGCGGGCTCAGCCCAGGGAGCTGGAGCTGCTGGAGGAACCCCGGTGTCAGCAGGACACTGAGCCCAGCCCAAACCTGGTGCTTAAAACCCAAGCAGGGTGCTTAAAACAATACGGCACAAGCCCGCCGTGGATGTGCTCGGCCAGATTCAATTAGGAGATGCATTTGCATAAAGTGGTTTTTGAGGCTGCTTTTGCTGAGTGCGAAAGCAGGGCTAGCTCCAGAAGCGAGGAGAAACGTGAAGCATTTTTTAGGATTTTGGCAAATTACATCGGGTCCCAGCAGAGTGAGCTCATTACGCAAAGCATCTGTGCCGTCTCCAAACCCAGCAATCCAGCAAAACGTGAAGGATAAAGGGCCGTGAGATCTTTAAAGAAAAATTTGGCCCAGCAATGACAGCGACGATGATGATAGTGATGGCAATTTAAAACCACTGATGGTCCCTCTCGCCATCAGCTCCCGATGCCATTTATCAGTACAATAGACTTACACGATACGCTATTTCTGGAGCCAGAGCTACCCACGCAGCGCCGGAGGATGCCGAGCTGATTGCAGGGAAGACCATCAGCTTTCTACCCGGTAACACCCCTTTAGCAAAGCCTGCTCTGGAGGGGCAGAAACCTTTCCCGTTCCCTGGAACAGGAGACCCGGCACCTCTTGGCCATGCAGAGCTCTGCTGCAGGGACAGAAGTTTTGTGCAGCAGCAGAATTATGAATTAAGGCCCTTAATTATGGCCCAAGCAACTCTCTTCATTTCAGAGGGGTCTGGGGAGCGGCCAGGAAGAGACTCGAGCGGAGCGGAGACGATGCCGGCACAAAGTGGGTCACCAGCATCCCAGCGAGGGCGAAGGAGCCGAGCTGCCCTCCTGCTCTGCTGGTGTTTCCAGAGCGAGCCCGATTTTAAGACAACTCATTTATTCCACGCTGTTTCTGCCAAGAGAAAAGCACCAGCTTCTAATTAAGCTCGTGTTGTTGCAGTTCAGCAATCCCAAACTTGACGAGCTTTCTGGAAGGGCTGAATGCTGTTAATTATTGAGCAAAACCTCACGGTAACACTTGCGAGCGGCCGCGGGGCTGTTGCTGTCCCCGAGCCCCCTGCACCTGCAAGGGCTTGCAGTCAACCCTCTGTACTCCCTACCTTCAGATTTCCACTCAAAACCACTGAAAACAACTGTCGAGATGCTCCGAATACCTTTGATCTCCCCCAAAAGCAGGGTGCTGGCACAGGGTTTGGGACATGCCGGCAGGACAGACTGCCGCAGCAGACGGGCTCAGGGCTGGGGCCGAGCCCTGCAGCAACTGCACCCTAAACATGCTTAACTGCTCTCCTAAGCCATAAGGGTACAGGAAAATAGTTATTTCTCCAGCTGGTGCTTCCCTGCAATGCTGTCCCCCTCCGGTCGCTCCCTGTGTGCTTTGGGATGGTCCCTCCATCCCCCTCCACCTTTCCCAGGGTTTTCCTGGTGCTGGTGCGGCTCTGGCCCGTTTTGCTTAACATATTACAAGGCCTTTCGGCTGAAAAACATAAATTCAACGTTCATCTTCTTGCTGATGACTCACGGCTCTACCTCTCCCCTCCAGACCCCCCCCCCCTCCCCCTGCTCACACTGCAGCTCAGCCTCGCGCTGAGGTTTCCACATGAGCGCGCAGCCGGCAGCCAAACCATTGCATCGCCGAGCCACAGCTCAGCCCAGACCGAGCCCCCCCTTCACCCTCACAGCCCCCGCCTGCGTCTCACCCGGCCGCTAACCCGGACCAACACATCCCATCTGAGCTAGATCCTGGCCCCCGTCTCGCTCCGGCAGATCGCTCCTTGCAGGGAGCATCCCCAGGACAAGGTGTCCCCATGCATTCATGGAGCTGGGGGTTTTGTCCTGGCCATGGTCACCTCGAGCCCTGATGGCTGGGACAGCCCTTCCCCGGCTCTGCCCCACGGGAACCTCACCCAGGCTGCTGCATCCCTCCCGTTCCGCAGCAGCTGCGCGTGAAATCCATGCTGGCACGCTGCAAATGTTGCCTCCAACCCAACCTTCCTGCCAATGCCTGGTGGGGAGCGTTTCTCAGGGCTGGGCTGAGAGCACGGTAGGTCGGTGGGACTCCCTGGTTGGAGGTGTCCCCATCTGATTTGGTGGGTAACACTTTTGGGGGTGGAAACTCCCTAATCGTGGGTGGGGTTGTGCAAAGCGGTGCACCGCAGATGTCTGCGCCGCTAAGGGGATGCTTAGGTGCTTCTGCAATACAAATAATTAGTAACATCTCATAAGAAAGCATCCTGGTTTGGGCTAGAACCACTTCAAAACATTAAAAACCATTTCATTTTTCCAAGTGGGGAGACACATGGAGTCTCCCAGTACCCAAAACCCCGCCTTGGTCTCACGGTGCCGATCTCTCTTGCAGGGCGAGTGGGAGAAGCAGCCGCTTCCCACCATCACCGAGCGGCTGCCGGAGCCCGTCCCTCGCTGCCCGCCCGCCCCGGGCCCTCGGCCTGCCGCCCCTGTCCCCCTCGCCCTGGGCAAGCTCAGGAGGGACTGACCCGGTGCCCGCTCCCTCCACCACCCTGGGAAGCACCTCCAGGCAGGAGCATCCGCAGGGAACGTCGTCCTGCTGCTCTCCCGGCATCCCTGCCTGCACAGCGATGCCAGCCGGTGCCCTGGCCCCTGCCTCTGGAGGGGGTTGAGGTTTACGAGCTAGAGTTCAGAAAGTACTCTGGAGATGGAAAGTGCTATATTTAGTGAGTTATTAGCAATCCTGGCTCTGAGTAATGCTGCTTTCCGCCCCCAGAATAATAACGTGGAGGTTTGCTATTGTGTGGAACCCAGCGCGGCCCGGGGGAGGGGGGGAAGAAGCCTGTTTTCCCACAGGGAAACTGAGGCACGGAGCAAAGACCTTGCGTGGGAGCAGCGTACAAGCCTTCCCCGTGCCCCACGGTCCTGCCCAGCTTGGGGCGGCTCCGTGGGCGCTCTCCCACGCCAGCACCCGCTGCGGGGATGGAGGGAGGGAGGGAGGGATGCCACGACGCCCACCCCGCGCTCGCCTCCCCGCTGCAGGGACTGCGGCTCCCCGCTGCGCTCCTCCTCCCACTCCCCCACGCTGGGGATTATCCATCTTGACGCCACCAGATGCCGATGGCCGGGAACAAATGATACCTCCGTGATGGGGTTTAGAAAGGGAAGGGATGGGGAGGAGGGACACAAGGGGACGAAGACAAACCTTTCGGCAAGAAAAATTACTCCATTAAATATCTAAATGTTAAAAAAAAAAAAAAAAAGAAGAAAAAAATAGCTTTTTGCTGTTGAATTCCAAAGGGAAAATATTTGGGAGGAGCAGAGGAAAGGCCAGCAGTGCTGCAGGAGCGCCTGTCCGTCCGTCCGTCCCAGCTGGGTGCCTGCCCCTCGCTGCCCCGGGGCGGGTGGGATCCAGGGCAGGGCAGCAGCCAAAACCTGCCCCCCCCACCACCTTGGGTTTAAGGGAAAATCTCAGGTCAGAGCCCTGCAGATCAGAAAGGCTTTTTTTGAAGCAAACCATCATGTTTGCAGGCACATGGCGGATCCCTGGCTCGGTGGTACCTCATTTATCCCCAGGACAAACGGACAGGACCGCGGCCACCCCCTCCTCTGCCCTCCGCCTGGGCAGAATCAGGGAGCGCACTCACCTCCTATTCAGAGAAAAATCCGTCCCAGTCTTGTTTTTTTTAACATTTCCAGTAAAACCAAAGCATTTGAGAGTTCAGACTCTTGCCCGTGGCGCTTGTTGCATGAGGCTAAGGAATTGAAATCAGCTCTAAAGCGGGTATAAAGCAAGCAAACCTAGTCAAGGGAAATAAAGTGAAAAGCACGCAGTGTGATTATTTCTTCAGGCGGGTGAAGGCTTCAGCAGCGATCAGGCTCCGCACCGCTGGAGTCCAGCAAGGGGACCGGAGCAAGGGACAATTGTGGGGACGGGCTGGGAGCAGCTGTCCCTTCCCTTTAGCAGCAGGGGGTTCACGGGCTGTGTCCATGCGATGAAAAAAACCTTCCCTGACGCCTCCGAGACCGCGCTGCCCGGGGCGGCGGGGCTGGCGGCCGCAGCTCCGCCTCGGCATGCATCCCCCTCTCCGTCCGGAGCTAAACGGAGCCACCCCGGAGGTGACCTTGGGGAAGATGCCAGCGGAGCAGGCAGGACTTGATGATCTTGGAGGTCTTTCTTGGACTCGATGATCGTAAAGGTCTTTTCCAACCAAGGTGATTCTATGATTCTATGTCCATGGAGCCGCTGGGGGCCAAGGGCAGCCCTGGTGTCGGTGGCCCCAGTCAGTGAGCTTACACCACGGTGCTGAGCTGGTCCTGCCCGTACCGGCACAGCCCAGCAGACACGCAAACACAAACTACTGGCAAAGCAGCCGTGGGCCAAAACACGTTCATCAAACTCCTTCCTTCTCCTCCAAGTTCAGAGGCTACACAGACGCAGCCAGGACCCAGACCCCAGCGGCGCTTGCCTTTGGGAGTTCCTTTTATTCCCAAGGGCACAACACAAGGATCTCTCCTGGTTAAGCATCAAGGGGCTGCACGGCACCACTGTGTTTCCCTTGCTTCAAACCCGGGGGCTGGCGCAGGCTGGCAGCATTCCCTGGGCACCAACATGTTCCCATCATCACAGCCAAAACTGGGGGCTTGCCTTCACTCTCGCCCTCCCACAAAGGGACAAGGTCATCGTTCAGGTCTGGGGAGGATCAACCCTCCCTGCCACCACACAGCCATCGCACGCCGAGGCAGCACTTGAGCACCACGAACAAAACTGAAGCAGGCACTGAATATTTCACACCCCAGGGCTGATTTTTTTAAAGGGCCTCAGGTGCCAGTTACCACTGAAGGCAACAGAAGTTGGTGCTTAAACTCCCTCTGAACTTTGGAGCCACAGGGAAGTGTTTTGCCAAAGCAGGGCCTGAAGCTCCAGCTGTGCCCGGGGCAAGATGGGATGGAGGGATGAACCTGTGCTTGCAGAGATGGGAAGCACGTGCCTGGAAACCCCCTGGGCAAAGCCAATGATTTCACGGTGCAGAAGAACCCCGTGGTGGGCAGGGCATCCACGGCGTGAGCCTGGGCAATGGCCCTGGACCCCCTGCCCCTTCCCTCCACGGCCCCCACAAGCGCTCCCACCCCAGCACCGGGTCCCCAGGGCACAGCCAGGACAAGGTGACACCGTCAGAGCAGGGAGAGATGCAGCAAGGGACCGGAGAGATGGCAGGCTTGGAGGCTACAGCTGTATTAACAGCAGAATTAGTTTAAAAAAATTCATTTCCAGGCAGCATGAAACTACATTTTGGGGGAAAGGGTTTCCAGCAAAGTAAAAAATTGAAACCACTTCACTTGCAGTCGAGCAAAACACTGTTTTCAGGCCAATTAACCCATGGAAAAGAATTATTGCTGTAGTGGTACTGCTTCATTTAGAAAACAGAGCAAGAAAATCTTTGGACTTTTTGGAATCTCTTCCTCCTCTTCCCCTCTCATTTGACCCAAATTTGCTTGATGAGTTCGCTGCAGACGTTTGCTCGGCTCTCCCAGCAGATCCTGGAGCCAACTGGGGCACCCAGGGGCCGGGAATTCAGCCGGCAGCTCCTAATGGCATCTTCCCTCTCCCCATCCCGGCATCCGCAGCAGGCGCTGGCCGGCCCCGTGCTGTCGCGCTCAGTAAAAGCCCTTCACTCGCTTGTTGTCGGGGTCAAACGGGGATTTGGGGTGTGCTCGGGCAGGGTAGCTCACTCCCATCCGCTCCAGCTGGTAGCTGCCGCTCTTCACGAAATCCAGCGAGACCTGCAAGGCAGAGCCGTGCTGAACCCCCCGCCAGGGGCTGCGAGCGGCGGGGGCACCGGCGGGGCACCAGCCCCCCGCCAGCATCCCCGCTCCAGCACTGGGCCAGCCCCCACGCCACCCTGCAGATCTGCCTTCTGCAGAAACCCCAGCTCTGCCATCCCAGGAGGATGCACGGAGAGGAGGAAAACAGATTTTTAAAAGCACTCAGCTAAAAAAAAAAAAAAGAAAAAGAATGCAGTATTTAAATTTTTTTGAGTGGTTTGGGGTTTTTTTTTTCCTGTGGATTTTTTCAACGGCACCCAGGTGCACTTGCAGCCAGGCTGTGGGAGCTCATTGCCAGAGGGGCTGGGGCAAGGGGGCTGGGTGGGGGGATAGCGCACCCAAACAGGGTCAGCCCAGCTGTGGGAGGGGACCACGGTCACAGCCGGGATGTCACCGCTTGGCACGGGAGCACGGGCTGTCCCCTCCACCCGTGGGGCTCACCCAGAGCCAGGCAGTGCCAGCGGCTGGGACACCCCGGTGCAGGGAAGGGCTGGGGGCTCTCGATGCCGGTGTGTTTTTACCACCTGGAAATTGTCAGTTATTCAGCAACAAACAGAATTTTTGTTTCCCTCCTCTCCACCTCGGCCCCTTCTGCTCCTCTGACTCCAGCCCCGGTGCTGCAGAGACATCCCCATCCCAGAGCATCCCAGGACCCCCTTCCCAGAGCCGGGGAGCATCACACTCGGTCGCTGGGGGGCCATATCCATGGGAAGGGAACCAAAGGGCCACATGGAGCACGGCCAGGCCCTGAGCAGCCGTGCTGGGCACCCCGCTGCCAGGGAGCTGCTAAGAGGGGGGGGCTCCGTGTGCCCTCCTCCAAGGGCCCAGGGTGGGTGTGGGGTCTGGGTCCAGCACCGAACCCCTGACGGGGATGGTATGGGCAGGGTCCTGGTGCAGGTCCCCGCTCCTTCTGCAATAACCACCCGGAGTTACCCCCGGGAGCAGGGAGATGGGGGCTGCACAGTAACATGGGTTGCACAAGCCGGCCGGCGCGGCCACGCAAAGGCGCTGGCAGGGCTGGGGACCCCACGCACGCGGTGCCTCTCCCCACCATTGCCATTTTGGCCTTTGCAAAGCCCAGCAGGCAGCTGCCTGCTGCCAGCCCCACTGGGCGCTGCCGCGGCAAAGCTTTCCCCGCAGCCGGGGTGCGAGCGGGGAGAGCGGTGCAATGGATGCTCCCGGCGGGGAGGCACTCAGCGCCGCTCTGCCGCATCGGTGCCTCGTCGGAGGCAGGAGGGGAGCGTCCCCCCTGCCACCTCCATCCCTGCTGCCTCTGTCACGCTGCCTGGGGCTGGCGGGGAGGCCGGGGGAGTGAGATGGAACAGGGAAGAGAGAGTGGGAAAGGGGGAAGGGAAGGGAAAACCTAGGGGGGAAACATTCACTATGGGGTGGTTCCCAGGGGTCGAGGGGGCAACTGGAACACAAACCATTTGACTTAGGAGTCTTGCACTGATGCAGTACTAAAAGTCAAGGTGAGCAAGAGGATGAAAGCAGGAGCACATGTGCTGCTCTTGGCTCGCAGGAGGGTCCCTGGGGATGTCACCCACAGCCCTCTGTCCCCACACAGGTTCCCTGGCCTCTGCCTGCAGCACGCTGCTTAATGAGGGCATCTGATTTACTATCCAGGAGTCTCCCAGGGTTAATTAAGAGCCTGCTGTGCTCCTATTGGCCATTGCTCCCCCTATAACATAAGTTAATTCACTGCTGTAATTAAATACTCAGTTGCAATTAACATCTGAGGCAGCGCTTGAGCCCGAGAGCATCGCTGGGACCATGCAGAGCAACAACCGGTGCGACCGACCTCGCTGCCGAACCATGGCATCCCTCACCCTCCCGCCTCCCACGGGGGAAGCGTGAGGGGGGCTGCCCCGTCTCGCTCCCCAGACCACAGAGGGTTCTCCACGGGTTTGTGCATTTGGCTCCAAAACCAGCCAAGCGCTACGTTCAACCCCCGGCAAGCCCCTGCGGTGCGGAAGGAGGCACAGCCGTTCCTCGGGGGCTGGTGGCAGCAGGGGGTCTGTACTCACCGGGCCCCCCGCGGGGTCACGGATGTAGCCGTAGGCGATGGTTTTGTCGATGGCAAATCCGAAATCTGCCCGACGGATATGGCCGACCACCTCGCCGTCCCGCCAGACCGCCTCCAGGCCGAACATCGGCACCTTCCTGCAAGGCAAAGGCAGAGCTGCCGTCAGCAAAGCCCCACGTTGGGACCCCATGGGGGAGAGGGGCTTGGGGGGACCAGACCCCAGCTCTGCCCTGGGCCAGCCCACGTGCCGGGGCTCCCACTGCCCACAGGTTCATTATCCTCCCCGCGCTGATCCCAGGCGCTGGCAAAGCCCCTCCAGCCCGATTTACAAAACCTCCCGCTGTTCTGGGTGAAACAAGATAAACCCACTCCCTGTCACACCATTTCCAGTTCCCATTAAACATCCAGCAGGGAATTTGCAGTGGGATTTAAATTAGAGACGGAATTAGAGCATGGAAAACAGCCGAGCCGGCTTGCCACTGAGCTCCACGTGCGTGCCCGGGTGCAGGGGTGGATGGGGGTGGCTGGAGGTGCTCGTCCCAGGGTGGCCACCAGCACTGGGTGCTGCCCGGCGCGGAGCGGAGCCCGGCGGTGGTACTCACTCCTCGGTGGTGAAGCAGACGAGGCGGCGGAAGATGCCCTTGGCTTTTTGAGCCTCCACAGCCTCCCGGCCCAGGAAGGGGATGCTGGATTTGAGCTTGCAAGTGAAGGCTAAGCCTGCTTCTAGCGGGGTGTCATCGGGGCGCAGGTCTGCGTGCCAGTGCCTGTACCCTGCAGAGAGCAAGCATGGGTTGCCCAGCTTCTCCCTGCCATGGCAGTAAGCCCAGGAGACCAAGACATCACCCCTGCCTCTTGGACACCCCATTGCCTTCAATTCACTTGGCCCTGGACAAAACACCCTTGAGAGGAGCCCATATTGGGGAAGTCTCAGCAAGGAGCACTGGGGCTGGTAGCATCTCTGCCGGCAGCTGCCAAACCTCCAGCCACACCAACCCGCCCTCAAAGCTGGGCAAAACTCATTTGTCCTGGTCCCCCAGCTGGAGGCAAAGCAATGAGAACTGCTGTAAGGGAAGCAAGAAACCTTTCTCGATGCTGAGGCTGTCGATGGCTCTGTAGCCGGCGTTGGTAATGCCGTGCTGGGCACCCGCCTCCATCACCGCCTGGTAAACCTTCACGCAGTCCGCCTTGGGCACGTGCAGCTCCCAGCCCATCTCGCCGACAAACGACAACCTCATGGCACGAACCTGCGAAATGCAAGAGGCCAAACCCCCCTGCGGATGGAGCTGGGCTGTGCAGCGTGGGAGAGGCTGCGGAGACGCGTGCTGCCGTGGCAGGGGGAGAGCCAGCTCGCCCGGGATCCCTGTGCAAGCCCCCTGTTTCGGTGGAAGCCACCTCTTTGCTCTCCCTGGTGCACGAAGCCAGGGTCAGACTGACATTCTCATCTCTGGACAGCCAGAGCTTGGCACCTCAAACCCAGCTATCACCAGCGCCCAGGAGGGATGGCCAGCGTTCAGCATCCTCCAGCCACCGATCCCAGGGCTGTCGCACCAGCCGGGCTGGGGTTGGACATGATGCTCCGGCTCCAGCCGGGCTTTTGTCTCCCTCTGCTGATCCACTGATGCCAGAAGAAAGCCCACAGGCACCCCCAGCCCCGCGCCTGCCCAGATCAGCCCATCGGATGGGGAAGCCGGTCCCCAGTAAGACTGCCTTGTTTTGGGGCACCTCATGGCTGCTGTCCCCTGGGGATGTCCCCCACTTGGGATGGCAACCCCCACAGCAGAGGCACCCAAAGGCCCTATGCTCCTGGGTGGGGGCTGAGCCCAGTGTCCCACCCCATGCCCCGCTCAGCAGGGGATGCTCAGGAGGTTGTGCCCCAAAGCGTTGTGCCCCTGCTGCCAAATGAGCTCCATACCGAATACACGAAGCTCCAAAGCACGAGTAGATCAGCACAGGGGACTCGGTGCTCCTCGGGGGAAGCCTCATCCACGGAGATATGCCTGCTGCCTGCCTGCCTGCCTGCCTGCACTCTCGGGGCCACCAAACCCAGCCGTGCTGGGGCTGCCCTGCCTGTGTCCCCATCACTTCTCACCCAGGCAGGCTTGCCTGCAATCCTCCTCTTGTCCCTGCAGAAACAGTCAGCATTCCCAAAGCTTTCCAGGCCTGTTGGGGCCACCTCAGTTCAGGCACCTTCCCTGGAGACACCTCTTGAGCCTGAGCTGCGTTTCCCTCTGCTTCATCCCTTCGGATTCCTCTGCGTCCTCCCCCACACAAACCCCTCTGGTCCATCCCTGCAGATGCACATCAACTGCAAATGCATACCTCGCTTTGGGAGAGAGATCGACTCAAGAGCTTCACACCAGATTGTGATCCGCAGTCTTAATAAAGCAGTTTTCAGCGAGGAAGAGACTTCCAGGCTGGTTCTGCTGGCCAGGCACGCTCAGCAGCTTTGGGGCTCTCTTGCCCGTGCTGGCTCTGGATATTGCCGGGGCAGAAACTGCCTCTTGCCATTTGCTGAGCTCTTACTACAGCCGGGAGCTGGTCTCAGCTCTGCCCTCTAATCCCGGGTATAAACAGCCACAGACAACAGCAGCCGCTGCCCAAAACAGGCAGCGACGGGTACGAGAGGTACCAAAGGGGTGCTCGGGCTCTCTGCTGAGAGGACAGCCAGCGGGCGATGGCTGAGAACCCAAAGCCATCCTCGCTTCCCCCAGCACCCCCATGCAGAAATAACGTCCTCAAGCAGAGTTTAAGGCAGCTTTTAAGACGCCTTAACCTTTACAACAGAAGTGGAGAGGAGGAAGGAGCACAATAGATATTGGGAATTTATTTTGAGCCTCGTCACGAGAAGCCGTGCCAGGGAGCCATCCTTCCTTCGGTCCCCGCCACAGCCGAGCAATCGCTTTTTGAGGTGCACAGACACAAAGGGCGTGGGGAAGATTTTTTTTGCTCCACGCAAAGGCGTCATCTAATTAGGGAACAGCCAGAGATCGAGCCGTGGCAGCCAGCTACCATCTTCACTGCGGCAGGAGATGCTCTGGGGATTGACAGGCAACTTCCCGGCTCATTAACCCTGCCTGCGACGCGGCAGGCACTGCCACAGCTGAAGTGCACTTTACTTTCAGGAGCAAGATACTCCCGGGAGAAACTTCCCTCAAAGCACAGCGAGCATCCCGGCGAGAGCGGGGAGGCAGAGCAGTGCACCGTAGGGAACGGGTATCCTCAGGAAAATTGGGGCGCCAGCCATTTGGGGGTTGGAGGCTGCACCCATACGTGCGTACCCCAGGCAGGGGTGCTCACCCCACCCTGGAGGCCAAGGTGGATGGCAAGGGCTGGGCTCAGCCGCTCCTGCCGGCTTTCTGCAGAATTCCCCTAGGAACAGGTTTTTCTGTTAGATTTCAACCGGAGTTATGAAATAGCATCAATTCCCGGGTCTTTCAGCAGCAATTCAAAAGCGTTTTATGTATTCTAGAAAATGAAAACCTGAACTTCACCCTGTATCCAGCAGTGAAATTCAAAGGGGGACCTTTCTCTGCTGTTCAATACAATGAGAGACGCTATATATAAACTCACAAACCAATTGGTAATTTCCAGAGTCATTAACTCTGCTGGAGCTCTCCTTTCACTCCAGCTGATTTTGTTCAACTACTGAGTTAATGCATGAAAATCTCAGCGATAACTTTTTAAAGATGCTGGGTTCAGTTTAATCCCCCTGGAAGGCGATAATATCAGCTTCAGCCCGCCATCCGGAGAAACCCTCCTACTCTAATTTCGGCGTAGGATGGAGTCCCCTGTGCTCCTTGTGCGGCGGGGGCCTGGTGGAGACCTCCCGAAGGGTGGGGAGTCCCCCCCCCAGCCCAGGGCCCTTGGGCAGGAAAGCTTTTTTCCTACAGTCAAGGCATTTACACCCCCCCAAAAAAGCCACAAAATTTCTACCAGCTATTTCTTCCGCATAGGACCGGATTGTTTTTTGTAAACTCAAAGCAAAATGCAAATAAATTAATCACGCTCCTGAAAACAGGAACATTTATACACCTTTCCCAGGGGATAAGTATGTTCCTACGAGATGTTATCGCCTTGCCACAGGCGTGATGGGGGGGGGGGGGGGGGGGGGCGTGGGGAAGGTTATAACTCACCGTCGGGACTAAAATGCAACGTGTTGGACAGCCTGCAACAACGGATCAGCCTTCGGGTCCCCCGTGCCACTGTCCCCCCCCATAAGGGACACTGGGCACGCTGTGGGTTTTCGGTACCCGGAGCACAGCATGCACTGATGGTGGTGGTTTGGAGGATTAATCTGAGTTGGGCAAAATCTGTGGCTTAGCTAAACTGCCCTAAACCCTGGCGAGGCTCTTGCTCACAAATCAAGAAGCCTTAATTTGATTTAGCAGCAATCCCTTCAGCAGCCAGCTGCATTCGAATTAAAGCCACTTTAATTCCGAATGAAAAGTGTCCGTGTGCGGCTTAACCCAATTTCACTAATATCCATCCTGCCTCCAGCTCCCTGTTTTCCTGCTGCCTTCTACAAGATTTACTGCTGTGCCTTCACCCCCTTCATCTCCCATCGCCCTCCTTCATCTCCATCACCCTCCTTCATCTCCATCACCCTCCTTCATCCCCCACCTGCCCGAGAGCCAGAGCCAACGCTCGGCACGGTCCCTCCCCGCAGCCGGCTCCTCCGGGCGGGAGAGGGATGCCCTGGGACCGCTACCTGCCCAGCTTTCCCGTGGGAAGGCTGGGGTACAAACTCAACCCCCTCTTCCAAAGGGGTGGCTTTGAGTTGGAACATAGAAAGGAATATTTCATGCGAGGGAAACATAAATAGGAAACCAAGGCCGAGCAACTCGGGCAAACCTTGCAAAAGGTTTTTTTTCTCCCCAATACCAAAATTTGCCGGTCGCATGTTTCCCCAGAATGTTTCTCCTTTGACAAAACGACACTTCATGGTCACCAACTCTTCTATCCAGGGTGTTTCAAGCAAGCTAAATCAGCAGCTTCACACATGACAAACTCCCCAAAGAACTGCCACCACCACCTTTTCCCCAGGGATAGTGTCAGACCATGGGATCCTCACTGGGTGAGGAGGGGGGGGGAGATTTCAGGTGCTTTTCTCGCTGCCCCGCACCAGGCGAGACGGAGGAGTGAAATGAAGCAGACAGCGCTGCGAAACCTCACGGCGAACCCCAGGGACTGATCCACCCCCTTGCAACACAGCCAATGACACCAAAAGGCTTTAGGCTGAGCCTTCCTCAGGTTTAGGTTGGATATTAGGAAAAATTTCTTCCACGAAAGGGTTGTCAAGCACTGGAATGGGCTGCCCAGGGAGGTGGTTGAGTCCCCATCCCTGGAGGTATTTAAAAGAAGGGCAGATGAGGTGCTTAGGGCCAGGGTTTAATGGTGGGATGGCAGGGTTAGGGGAATGGTTGGACTTGATGATCTTAAAGGGCTTTTCCAACCTAAACGATTCCATGATTCCTCCCTCAACACCCCCGAGCGGTGCCACGCGATGTGATAAACCCACCGCTGCGGGTCCTGGCAGAGGCGCCGGGCTGCCAGCCTGGGCACGGGGCTTGCTGAGGACTGTCACGCTCAGGACAGCACCCACGTGCCTGC
>JADKXX010005356.1:0-12059 GCA_017310255.1 Butorides virescens | reverse complement strand
ACCCATGGCAAGGGACAGGCAGTGGGGCACCCATGGCACGGGCCGGGCAGTGGGGTACCCATGGCAAAGGACAGGCAGTGGGGCACCCATGGCACGCCACCGGCACCCCCGGCTGCCCCTTCGGCCCCAGCCCCTTCATCCCTGTGCTAAATCTTTGACAGCAGCAAGAGGAGCAACAGCTGCCAGATGAAATATTTACAAGTGAGTGTTTTGAGAGGATAAATATTGAAATGTGCGGAAAAGGGAGTTATTTAAAGAGGAGCTTAGTAATCGTCACCAAAAGAAAAAAAAAAAACACGGGACCGACACCAGCTTGATGACGGGGCAGACGGGATACGGGGGATGCTCTGGTAATCCAGATGGAAGGGCTGGAAAGCCCCCGGCTGCTGTCTGAGCGGGGCTGGGGTCCCATGGCACAGCTCAGCCCCATGCCAGGGGTGGCCGTGCCAACCCGCCCGCCTGGCGGTGTCGCGGTGCCTCCCCGGCACGGGGATTCCTCCATCCCAGGCTTGGCCCATCGCTGGCCCGGCTGCAGGGCTGGTGAAGGCATCTCCTACTGACCTCTGCAGGCACCAGCACCAGCTCCCCTCTCCTCCCAGTCCGAGTCAGTGGCGTGTTTACCAGCTTTGCCACTAAAGCAACATGATTTTAAAAGCTTCGTCCCCGGCAAGGTGGTTGCTGTCGCTAGCAGCCCTACAAGGGAGCCCAAACCCAATCAAATATAATGAAGCAAGTCAAAAGCAATTACAGAGCCAACATCTGCACAGTCAAAACTGCTGGCCCGTGTCGCACTGCGGAGGGGGGGCAGCTAATCTTTCTCCTGTTGAAATCATCACCCCCCATTATTAACTTAGAGGATTAGGCACGGCACTAATTGCACAACAACAAAACCCAAACGTAATTACCCTGTCCTTTCCCATCACCGCAACCTCCTCCTGTCTGATGGAAGCTGTTTGCGTAGAAGTGGGATGAGGCAAATGAGATAAACCCCACGTGTAAATTCATTAAAGCCATCGAGCCTAATTGATTCCAGCTCCTCGGAGGGACACGGCACAGACGCTGCCTGACACCCACTCCCAATGCCAGCACCCAGCCCTGCCTTGAAACCCGTCCCTAGGGACCACCTGTGGATGAAGGAGCCACCTATGGATGAAGGAGCCACCTATGGATGAAGGAGCCTGCAGCCCGCGGGGAGCTGGGGTGACACACCTGATGTCGTAGCCGTACATGTCCTTCTCCGGCCGGCCGTGGATGATCCAGTGAGCCAGCTCCCTCCCGCAGCCGCCTCCCAGCATCATCCCTGGGGGAAAAGGCGAGGACCCAGATGAGGCCAGGAGGCCAAGCACAGCTGAGGATGCCGGGCTCTGCCCGGGGTACGATGCCCGCGTGAGGGTGCCCGGGGTGTGATCCCTCCAGGTCTCTCTTACCGGCGCTGTTGAAGCCACAGCCAAGGAAGAAGCCTCGGACTTCTGGGGCTTCCCCCATGAGCGGCTTGTGGTCGGCCGTGAACGACTCTGCAAGACGAGAGAGGGGCGTGAGCCAGCAAGGGCAGGGCGGGTGTTTTGGGGACACATCATGCACTCTAGGAGCAGGGTTCCTACAACTCCCCGTGCTGGCCTCATCCTGCTCCCAGAAAGCCAGAGTTGGGCCAACACCAAGCGCTTCCCAGCATCTCAGCACGGGCATCCCCCGCCCGCACCTCTCCACCAGCGCCCAGGCAGCAGAGGCCAAAGGGAAGGCTTCCCTCGTACTGGGATGCCCAGCATCACACAGGGGTCTTGTGCAAGCTCCTGAAGCAAATACACACACGTATATACACATATATTTGCTTCAGAAGCTTGCACGAGCGTACACATATGCACACACACACACACACATTGCACTGCCAGTGGCGGAGGCAGGCGCTGGTGGCAGGGGGCAGCTCCTTTGCCACCCTGCGTGTCACACAGTCTGTCCCTGCGCCGTCGAGACCCCAGGCTCGGGTTAACCGTGCCCTCCATGCCCCTGGGGAGCTCGGCAGCGCTCACTGCACGCCAGCACTGCAGGGGGAGGACCTCAGCGTTAAGGTTTAGGTTGGAAATTTGTGAAGCAGAACGAATCCCCGACCAGAAGGCGCACGAGGCACTGCGGCGGCTGAACCAGCCTCTTGCTTTCTCCCACTCCCCCAATCAAGGGAGCTGCCCAGACCCATTCATTGCCTCTTCAACATCTGGCCCGTATTTCATTTTTATGACTATTTTTCACTTTCATCGATTTCTGCTGGGAAATTTCCTGAGTTTAAGCTATTTCATTCAGCTGAGGGATTGCTGCCGATGTCGCCCAAGGCTCCGGGGCTGATGATGTCTCCTCATGCTGCCAGCTCCCGCTCCCCACAGGGCCATCAACCACGGCCCCTGTGCAAATCCCCACTAGGGAGGACAGAGCAAGACAGCCCGCCAGAGGTGTGCAATCCTCCTCCCTATTTTATGGTGGTTCATCCATCCACGTGAAAGGAGAGAGGGAAGACAGAGTTCAGTCTGGTCCTTCCCATGCCCAGCAAAGGGAGGTGGTCGAGTCCCCATCCCTGGGGGTATTTAAAAGAAGGGCAGATGAGGTGCTTAGGGCCAGGGTTTAGTGGTGGGATGGCAGGGTTAGGTTAAAGGTTGGACTCGATGATCTTAAAGGTCTTTTCCAACCAAAGCGATTCTATGATTCCAATGCCCAGCTTGTTTCCCAGGATCTCTGCGCTCAGGAGAAGGCAAGAGGAGGGTCAGAAGATTATTTCATGCCCATACCCCCGTAGGGGCACGCCAGGCTACAAATTCACTGAGTTCGAGGAGCACCACCCAAGGCACCCCCCCTTGGCCAGCGGTGCACGCCAGCCCGGCTGCCTTTGCACCGGGACGGATGCTGGGCGCTCACACGGGACCTTGGCCCGGTTTAGATCCAGAAGCAGGAAAGGAGCAGCACTGACCCTTTGGAAATGACATTTACTGTGCTACAGAATGCCAGACCTTTCTCGGTAAGAAGTCAGGTCCCCACTGGAGGCCACCAGCTCCACTTACACCACGGTGTCACCAAACCCGCCGTACCCGGGGCCAAGGCCTCCGCCTTGCGCCAGTCGTGTTTTATCTGCCCTACTTTCCCCTTGCACGGCAGCACCGCTCCCTCCCCGAGCGCCTCGAGGGTTTCCCTTTAAGTGCTTCAGCAAAAAGGGATTTTTTTTTTGATTTTTTTTTTTAATTTTTCTTTTTTTTTAGCCTGTGGTGGATTTCAAGGCCAAACCAAGCGTGCAGGGCCCGGGTTCAACGGCCGGCATCACCTCGAGCTGCCACTGCAGCCGTGCTATGGCCTTTAACTCCTCACCAGACAGCCTGGGATGTAAAGCCGGGTACATCTAATGTCACCGGCCCAGAAGCAAGTAGTAAAACCCAAAAATATAAAATAATACTTGGTAAAACAACAGCCACTGCTTGAAAAAAAATCTGTCCCTTAATTCCCCAGGCCAGTGGCCACATCGGCTGTAAATCTGTGCTAGCCACCCCCCGGCTTGGACCAAGGCCATGAGCTCCCTGGGTTTCTCCACCTAGGCTAAGCCTGGGCTGCCACCCCTCGGAAGATGACACCATTGCAGCCAGGCCACCGCCGCTTTCTCTCCACTCACAGAGTTTTTCTTCTCCCCAGGTTATAAAGTTTCCCCATCCCTCCAGCAAGATCCTTGGGGAAACGCAGCCACCACGGTGCCACCGCTGTCACCCTTACCTGGCCCGCAGACGGTGGATTTAATGCCCGTTTTCTCCAGCACCGGTACCCTGTTGACGGCACCTTCGATGTGTTGCATGAAAACATCCCAGTCCAGATCAAAGAGGCCAAAAGCAAACTTTTCAGATACCTGAAGGTGGGAAACAGGGAATTGGGACACAAAAGAGAGTACAGCTGAGGGTGTAAGGACTTCTCAGCCCTGGCAGCCTCAGAGACTACAGCAAATCAAGGTGCTTTGCAGACTCTGGTTTCTTTGGCTTTTCATGAGCAGCCCAAATTAAGACACCTGCACCTGGATAAAGGGATGATGCAGCAGGGCAGGGACCACACGGTGGCCTCGAAATCCTGCCAGCCCAGCCCGTCCTTTTCACCTCATTCCTGCTGCCTCTGCACCTCATATCTATGCCCCAGACAGACCCAAATGGAAGATGCTGCCCCGTGCTTTCCCCATCGGCCGCACGGAGGTTGGTACCCGCAGGAGCCGGGGGCCGGGGCACTCACGCCTGAGCTCACCCCTCCAAGGTGGGTTCCCTGGAAACCTGCCTGGTTCCCCTGGAAAACCTCCCAGCACTGCTCACCTCCTCCCAGAAGATGGGGTTTGACTCATATCCACCCACGGAAAGGGCATCGCCTTGGAGACGGAGATACACCGAGGCGTCGTGATCGCGAACGTTTGGCATGTTCTGAAAAACAGGGGGGGGGGGAGCGGAGGGGTGAGAGGGGGCCAAGAGCCATGGGGAGACCCCAACATTGCCCCAGAGAGGCTGAGCAGGATGAGCTGGGGGTCTGGGGCAGGGGGTTGGCACCTGCAGCAGTGACCTGCTGAGGATGGGAGCAGCGGTGGCTCTGTGGATGTTCCCACAGCTCGAAATTTGGGTGCCCACATTGCACCCAGGTCAGCTCCAGCAAACCTGGCCAAACCACGGGCAAAGCGGCTTACGCAGGCAGCGCCGCTGCGGGCAGCGCGCCCGTTCACCAGGCCTGAGCCCAGGCACCTAAGCTGGAAGCCGAGCCTTGCACAAATCCTGCCTAATTAGCAGCCAGCGAGCTCCGGCGCTGCGGGAAGGAGCTGTGTGTCCCTGCGGGTGCGTTGGCACAGGCGGCTCCGGGGATGCTCGGGGGAGCGGGAGTGGCTGAGCCCAGCTTGGAGAGCATCCCTCCTCTGCCATCCCATCTCCACGGGAGGATGCAGCAGCACGGCACAGCGGGCAGCAGCGGGCAAAGAACGAGGGATTTGTTCTCGTGAATAATGGATGGAGAGACGTTTAGCATGGAAGCATTGGTGTAGGGCCTACTGCAATTCGTGGTGACAAGTGGAATGAAGGGGCTCGAACAGGAGGCACCGGGGGCTGCAAGCTGCTGCCTCTTCCTCACCGTGTCCGTACGGCACAGCGGAGGTACTGGGATAGAAATGGAATGATTGACACCAGCAATTTTTAAAATGAGGCACCTCGGACTGAAAAGTCAGACACAGACTGTGTCCGTGGGATGGAGACTAAATAACGTGTCATCCTCAAAGCCCTGGCGCCGGGGTCAATGAAGTCTCCTTTGGCTCCTGAACGATTCCCTGCAGCCGGAGAGCAGGAACAGATTTCTTGGGAGAGTTTAGAAACACTTGGAGAGCTACACCTCTGCCTGCCGGCAACGGGGGCTTGTTCAGAGAGTGTTTGGCATCTTTATGAACGCTGCTATCAGGCACCAAACACATCAGAGACCCTGTAATAATTCTACCGAGATGAAAAAGAAATGAAGAAAGTTATCCTGCCAGCCATAACGTGGTTAAATATTAAATATGGTCTGTTAAAGGTAGCCTGATAGTCCTGCTAGGGGGAGAAGCTGCGGGGGGTGCACTTCTCCAGGTGCCTGCAGAGCTCGCGCTGAAGGCAGGGATGAGGGGGGGTGTCCCTCACGTTTGGGGGAGCCAGGGGGGGTCTGTCCCATCTCACCCTGCCACGTACAGGGGGGCAGGAGCCCGTGCCGCCCCCCAGAGCGGAGCAGCCGACCTGCAGCCACCCGGACTGACCTGAATGCCCTCGATGCGCTCGGTCACCACGTAGGCGTGATGCATCCCCACCAGCGGCACGTGCACGCCGGCCAGCCGGCCCAGGGCTGGCGCCCACACGCCTGCGGGGACAGAGCAGCCCCACGCTGAGCACCTCTCCCTCCTCCCCACACCTGCGGCGGGCTGGGGGTGGCGGCCAGATGGGGGGAGGATGGGGACAGGGACCGATGCAGACCCCCCGGCTCACGGGGTGCGAAGCCACCCCCCCCCCGCCCTGCGGCCCCCCACCTTCCCCGCCGTGCTTCGCGCCCTGTACCTGCGCAGTTCACCACGCAGGGAGTCTGGATGGTCCCGTGGGCCGTCTCCACCGCATACACCCTCTTCACCCCAAAATCGTCAGCTCTGACCTGGATGCCGGTGACTGGGCAGTTCTCTATGATCTGGTGGCAGAGGAAGGGCAGCAGAGTCACGGCGGGGTTGCGAGGGTAGGGGGACAACCCAGCTCGCCCGACATCTAGTCCCCAAATCTGGGAAAGGTTGGCAACAAGCATCTCCCTTTCCCAACGGCTCTTACTGTTATGCTGGTACCAACAGACCCCTCCTCAGCCCCTGCTCCGTGCACCCACAGCGGCAGAGGACATTTATTATTCACACGCACGTGAGCAAAGCAACGCACCAAGGATGGGCTGGTAGTGCCCTGCCTCGAGGAATGGATTGCATTGCCTGACCCGAAAACCTCCGCCCTCCCGAGGACCCTGCCTTGGGCACTGCCTTGTCTTGCTCCTAAAGGTCTTTTTTACATCCTGTATTTCCTCTGGATCTCGTGGTTCCTGCCAGCTTTGTGGCTATGGCCCCAACAGCCACCAAAGCCAAACAGGCCAACACCTTGGGCAAAGACCTGATGCTGCAGGAGCAGCTCTGGCCCAGTGGGAAAGGAGGAGGTGGGGAAGCAGAGGATGAAGTCTCCCAGGGTCAACAGGCATTAATAAGCAATTACTAATTAGGAACTACCATAGCGCCTCTGGCAGCTGCTGCTCTGGCAAGCGTGGAGCAGGTACCAGCTGGATCCATGGTGCCGTCCTTGGGGACGTACAGCGTGCCGTACAGGTCGTCGATGTTCATCAGTGGGTACAGGTCCTTGGTCTGCGACGGGGTCAGGACGTGGGACTCCACGCCGTACACCTTCCCCAGCTGCCAACGGGACGGGAAAACCGGGAGCTCAAGCAGGCAGCAAAAGCTTTGCTCATCACTTGCTGCTGGAGGAGAAGGAGCCCCCCAGGACGTGTTTATCTCCCAGATGAGGCAACTGCTGCACCAAGGCAAGCCCTGAATGCGGCGTGGGGTGGGATGGTCTGCACAGATTTTGGGGACTAGGACAAGGGGTAATGGTTTTAAACTAAAACAGGGTAGGTTTAGACTGGATCTAAGGAAGAAATTCTTTACAATGAGGGTGGTAAAACACTGGAACAGGTTGCCCAAAGAGGGGGTGGAGGCCTCATCCCTGGGACCATTCCAGGCCAGGTTGGCCGGGGCTGTGAGCAACCTGATGTGGTTCAAGGTGTCCCTGCTCCTGCAGGGGGGTTGGGCTGGGTGACCTCTAGGGGTCCCTTCCAACCCAAACCATTCTATGATTCTATGACTATGGTCCTGTATCCACATGCAAGCTGCCCGTGCAGCTGGGAAAAACGATGCTACCCCTCCTGTGCAACTGGGAAACCGATACAGCCACTATCTGAAAGGGCAAAAATCCATGGCTGGATTTAATTTTGCCATCTTTGCCAGCAATTTGCCTAATTTCAGCAGCCTCACGGAAGCCAGGAGGCTGCCCTGGAAGCCCACCACCGGCCACCCACAGCTCTCCCGGGTGGGAAGGTAGGGAGGGACGAGGCCATTCGGAGACCCGCAGCCCTGGGACCCCCAGCCCCCATGGGCAGGAGATCACCACCCCCACCACCTCTCACAGCCCACCCGGCCAGGGGACACGCAAGGGGGGGGGGGCTTCTCCCTACCGACATGAGCCTCTTGTACTCGTCGAGGCGCTGCTTGTTGGAGGCGATGAAGAGCCCCCCGTTCTCCACCCAGCCCGTGTGCAGCCCCGTCTCCGCCGGCAGCTCCCGGCTGACCACGTCCCGCGTGTGCGCCAGCAGCTCCACCTCCACGTCGCTGGGACGGAGCTGCCACAGCAGACCTGGGTGGGGAGGGGACACACGGACACACACAGAGCCAGCGGGTGGGACAGGCGGCTCCGCCACCCCGCCCACCCCCCCCCCCGTTGCAGGATGCTAAGGGGGCCCCGGCTTCCCACGCGTGGCGTGGGTCACCCCGCGGGGCTCCCGCTCCATCTGGTGGCGACGTAGGAGCGCTACAAATCATGGATTTCTATTTCCTTTGGGTATTCAATGGGGAAAAAAGGGATTTAGGGAGTAGAGGAGCCCAAAAGAGACAACCCCCCCCAAAAAAAGTCATTGAATTAACCTCTTCTAGCTCCCTCCTCCTGGCCAGAGAAAATTGGCTTAAAGAAAAAAAATGACTTAAAGAAAAAAAAAAAAAGCCTGGAAATAAACTGTTTCTTTTTCCCATGGTCATGTAAAATAAAAATAAAAACAAAAATGTGGGGGGTGTTTCCTTAGCAAAATTTCTGGCAAAAGGAAAAAGAGGAACCCTGAAATTCTCTCTGTTTCAAACCAAAACTCTCCGACTCATCCGGAGCCAGCCTGCGCCATGGATCCGCTCCATCAGCATCGGCACATCCCACGCCATGGGCATCCCGGTGCCCGCCGCCCCCACCCTGGGAGCACCCGCGCCGTGCCCACCGCCTCACCGGCCGTGTGCCAAGTGGTGCCCGAGGTCAGGCGGTCCCTCTCCAGCAGCACGACGCTGGTCACCCCCTGCTTGGCCAAGTGGTAGGTGGTCTGGCAGCCCAGGCTGCCCCCCCCGACCACCACCACCTCGGCCGAGGGCGGCGGGGGCCGGCTGGGCTCCCTGCTCCCAGAGCCTTCCTCCTTCAGTGTCTTCTGGTACGGGACGCTCTTCTTCGCCGTGGGGCCCGTCGCGCTGCTGAAGGGCCGTGGGCTTCTCCAGGGGGGTGGCAGGCGGCGGGGGGCGGCCGCCCGCAAGGCGCAGCTCACGTAGGACATCTCCACCTGCAAATCCCCAAAACACCTCGCTGGCACGGGCAGAGGACCCCCGGCCAGCCTGGGGGCTCACCACCATTTTCGGTGGTAGCGGCACCTCTGGGTGCTGTGCAGCTCGTGGTAGCTGTAGTGAGCCCTGGGGCACGTCCCTGTGCCGGCTGCTGGGACCCCCTTCCAGCAGGGAAACAGGAACCCCCCTGCAGGCACGTGCGCTCCCAAACACCCTTCGGAGGGGCCCCGCTTAAAAAGGGGGCTTGGCAATGCACGGGGCATAGCAACGCCTGTGCTCGCTCATGCCTGCAGAAAGCATTTTTCCTTTTTTTCCCCTTGTATTCAGCAGCCTGTTCAGCCCCGATGACGGCACGGGGTTTGCTCCCTATCCAAAGAGGGCGGTGCAATGGCTGCTGGTGCGGGACGGGGACTGATCCTGCCCGCAGACACCCCAGCGCCTGCACCCAGAGCTCCTGGCTGGGGACGTGGCTGAGGGGTTTGCTTGGGGTGCAAGGTTTTGGGTGCACAAGCCAGGGTGCAGCGGGGTCTCACAAGCCAGCGCCACCCCCCCCTCCATGCGAGCCACGGGCTGTGGCTGGGGGCTGCTCTGGAGCTCACCCCAGCGAGACCCCCTGCTTGCTGCCACGCGGCCTCCAAAACATCCCTGTCCCCCCCCACAGCCCAGCAAAGCTGCAAACTCCCGCTCGGGAAATCCCGCGACACCCGCAGGAGTTTCTCGGCCAGCCCACGGCAGGTTCCCGCCACCCGTGGCCACAACTCGCCGGGCTCCACTCACCGGCGGGGCTCGCTCTGGGCCGGCTTTCCCTACCGCGATGGCCGCGGGGCCCCTGCCTTCCTCCGATGCTCTCCTCCTCCTCCTCCTCTTCCGTGCACAGCCGTCCCTTCGGCCCCTGCTGCAAAAAACATTAACCAGCGCCGGAGGTGAGCGGAGCCAGCCCAGGAACAAGCTCTTACCCCTTCTCGTGGCTCTGCTTCTTCCCGACGAAGAAGAAAAGTCAGGCAGAATGGAGAAATTCGAAATAGGGAGGAAAATGCTGCTTTTCTCCCCGGCTCGGTGCCCAGCAGAGAACAAACAGCCCAGCTGGGGCCAGTGGGGGCTTGCAGCCTCCCAGGCTCGCTCGGCGCTGGCTGGAGCCGTCAGCTGGATGCCAGAGAGCAAACACGGCAAGGAAAGGCACCATCTGACCCTCCTGCCGGAGTTCCCAGCAGTTACCTTTTAAAAGCAGAATTAAAATAAATTTACACATTTCCTAAGCCAGACCCAAGAGCTCAAAGCGAAGGTGGGAAGACCAAAAAATTTAATTTAGAGGGGGTAGGAAAATAAACGTTTGATTTAAATCTCCCAACCTGAAGGTTTATTGTTCCTCCTGCCCAGGACTCACCCCTGAAATTAGGGCCTGTTTGGGCAGGATACGCAGGCGATGCAAGCTCTTTAAAGGCGGCTCTGAAGGGACCAATTGAGGTAGCTTGGAGAAGCAGAGGTCGGGGTTTGGCTGGTGGTTGGCAGGGTCGGGGTCCCAGCAGCATCCAACAGCACCGTGACCCTGGGAAGTGCCCCCCGCCGCTCCCCGCCGCCCCGTGCCTCCGCTCTTGGACACTGAACACACCGGGGTACCCGGTCTGCATCCAAATCCCCCCCGTTTGGGAAGGGTTTGAAGAGAAGCAGAGGGGTTCGCTTGTTCCAGCATCACCCCCCGTCTCAGGCAGCATTTCTCTCCTTCTCCCAAAGATAAAACCGGTTTCTAAGTTTTAACGAGAGTTCCCAGACTCCTCCATGGACTAATTGCTCAAAATAACCACGGCGATGCAAACAAGTCTAAACTCCTGTTTGCAGTGGGGTGTTTCTGTTTGACAGGCCAGCGCCATTTCATCAGCATGTACTAATTATAAATACGACCTTTGGGTTAGACCAGACCTAAAACAATACAAGCCCAAGTATGGATTCAGCAGCCCGAGCTGTTCACCCAGCCCAGGACGGACAGCAGAGAAAGCGGCCGCGACTCCGGTCCCCCTGAGCCGCAGCTCCAGAGCAGGAATGAGGGCGGTTATTTTTTTTTTGATGGTCAACCCAATGTAGAGGGAGCCTACGCCAGTTCCATCTTTTCCCTATAATTCTTCGATTAATTATAAAATAAAGGAGCATAAGCTGCTTGCGTGCGCCAGCTGGGGTTTTCCAGGTCACAGAGAACATTACGGCTAATGCAGGAATGAAGTAGCCAGGCGTGCTGCAGAACCGCAGCCGATCGTTGCATGCACGAGGCTGCCAGCGTGCGCCTTCATCGCCATCATCATCGTCGCTGGACCCTGGCTTCGCTCTCCCCCGTGCTGCACTCTGAATTCAGTCTTGGGAAAGCACAACCAGGACGTGCCCCTAAAGCAAAAGCAGGGTCCATCCTGCAGAGTCCTGCCGAGCAGAGCTTTTCGGAGCTCTCATACTGGGAACCCCCTGCCTCAGTTTCCCTATCCCCATTGCACAGCAGTCTGGACCCTTGGTTTGGAGTCCACTGAGCTGGGTGCCGTGAGTGCTTGCACCCAGCCCACGCGCCTGCTCGTGGCACGGACCGGCTGACGTGGCAGAGGGAGGTGGCCACGGGCCACCGGGGCCACGGGGCATGCTCAAGGCCCAGCCACAGGGACACTGCGGGGTGACTGTCACACTCTGCAGCACAGAGAGGGACCTGCTGTTTGCAGAGGGCAGCCAGCAAATGCAACACCCCCCCACACCCCCCCCCACACCCCGTGCCGTGTTTGCTCAAAGCAGTGGCAGCGCGCAGGCGAGCCCGGCTAATGGGGGAGATTATGTCAGCAGCTGCTATTGCTGGGGGGGAGGGGATATAAATAAATAAATGAATGAATGAAAAATGGGTGTCTGGTGCATCCCCCCCTCCTGGGGCAGGCTGGGGTCCACGCAGGGCTGGAGCCAGCTGTGCTGGCCATGGATGGAGATTTATTCTCCTGTTAATGCCCCTGGGAAGGCTGCTCCTGGTCTGGTTACAGCGCCTGGCACGGCGAATAAATACCCCATTTATCCCCGAGGCGTCAGCCCTCATCGGTGCAAACCCCAGGGGGAGGTTTAGCCGTGGAGCTGAGCAAAGCTGCTGTGGAGGTACCCACCTGGCTGAGGCTGCAATGATGCCAGCTCCAACCACACCCCCCGAGGGGCAGATGTC